>CALNHX010007340.1:0-75605 GCA_940337035.1 Agriotes lineatus
GGAGGGCCCTAAGGGCCCGCTTTCACCTCGCGTCGTCCCTTTCGATTTACGGCCGAAATTTATTAACGAGCTATTAATTCCGGCCGCAACAAACGTCCCGATCGGTTTTCAATTAGAATAGCCATCGGCCTAGGATTTATCGGGGGACATTAAATCGAAAGTTGCGCGGTGCAAGGCGTTTCAAAACGCCGCCAGAGCTGCTGCCGGAATATGTCAATTCCTAATTTACTGGTGCCATAAAAAAACTCGCGGGTTACTGCGAGGTGCACGAACTCCAGTCAGCTCTTCTCGGTGACGAGGAGTGGCCACGTTTGAGACAATTCGTATCAGCGTGGGACGGTTGCACACCTATTCTGAAAAAGTTCCTTGAAAGACGCAGTGGTACTTGATATCGTTAAAGATGATTAAAGGAATTTAGATTGACTACAAAGACACTTGTTGCTCTAGTTGTTATATTCAGGGCAGTGTAGGCGCATTTATTTAGGGTATTTTTTAAACTTAAGTCGGTGGTAATGCATACGTTTTATAGGCTGGCGACTTTACCTAAAGATTCCGTACCACCCCTTTTGTCTGTAGGTTGTGGATCAGAAATACGACACCGTGAAGGCAAGGCGATTAGCGGTCCGTTTCATGTGTCATGTGGTCCCACACACTCGCCCGCAAGCACAAAACAGCCAAATTTAGCAGTACGTGTTCGGGGTGTTACTACTTAACAGGGGGGTTTGCGGCCCCCGCGGCACTCCTACGTGGCATCTAGTGTAATACCTCGGCTAGGGATGATTTTTAGGTGCACCGCCCATGATCTATCTGTAATATCTGTAATACGCTTGCTTAACGCATCTACTGTCTACCGAATGCTAACTAGATCAACGAGCACTAACTCATGTCAACGTTAATCGCAAATGCGGCTGCCGCCACCGCAGAAGATGAGTTACACAAGGCAAATGAGCGTCCCATGTCTATCCAGGTGCGCTTCCTGTATCACTGATAAATTAGTTCATTATTAGGTCAAGGGCTAGCCGCCATCTTGCCGGATATTCGCTAATTCCTTGTATTATAGTGCACTATCTGCGGTACCGTTTGGGCACCAACCCAACAAAACGAATGATCAACGATCCAAAGGACAAAGCAGTAATATAAACAATGAAGCATAGTACAACGTGGCTGCACAATAGAACTGCATACATTGTATAGCTACTCAAGCAATAAAGTCTATTACAGACCTTATTATTTCATATTTTCTGCGAATCCACCCAATTACCACATTTGCCTTAAAATAACTTTCGGCCCGATTGATTTATTAGTATGGTATTGAAGCATGTCTTCTACTACTTGTCTAATGGATACTCTTCACAAAATCATGATTTTTAGATGTTTTCTTCAGCGAAGAAGGTTGTGGGCGGTGCACTAGCATGTTCATCTTGGCCACGCTATATGTATAGCAGTGTTGTCGAATTTCATACGGAATTTTAAACATTTTTTAACATACTTAAAGGACAAGGCTCTTTAATTCAGATTTTTTTTAAATATTTTGTTTTTGAAGCACAGGTCGTGTCAATGCTTTACGGTGACTTCACTTTAAAAAAATACAAGTAACAAGCAGTAAAATGGAGAAGTTGTAGAAAAGGAACGGATTTTAGGCAAATGCATGTTCTAAATCTAAAATATTGAAGATGAAGAATAGGTTCATTTGGATTTATACTATTGTGCGAATTAGAATTGAATGATGCGTCACGTTTCTCATAATTAACCATTCAAAGATGTATTTCTTAATTTGAAATGTATGCTGTGGATATCAGTCTGCATAGCTTTAGAAGTAATGTTATGGTCAGTTTGACGTTTCCATCTTTTTTTAGGTTTATTTGGTAACCTTAGCATTAACAATCTAACTCACCTTAGTTACTCCCTAAGAACTACTTATTGCCTATGCACATTTAAAGGATATAAGTGTTTTTCTCCTGCCACGAGGTGCCCTTCGAAATTGCAGGTGTACGTTTCAGTTCCCTTCTGAAAGAGTTACATGGGTTAATTAGCCTAGGGGCATCGATGTTTATCTGACAAATTAAATGTTTATTTTGATATGTTGAAGATTAATAGCTGCTATTCGAATGCAGTGGACACTGACAGTTTATTTCCGATATTTATTTGAACGAATCTGCGAGTGGTATATTCTATCGAATAGGTTTTTAGGCGTTTTCTGTTGAATTTTGGCGTATTACGTAATCGGCTTGACGAAGTTTGGTTGCCGTGAATGTTGACACGGTCGTTTAATAACTTCCGTCTGACTAATCGGTCTTGGTTGCCAAGTGAATTGGCGTTGTAGTGAAATTTGTATCCATCTTAAGTAACGTCAACATCTGTCGGTTTTTAAATGTTTGACATTAAAAAGTCGATAGTAATATGACTCGATATGACTTTAATGTGAAAATATTTTGTCTCATCTAATTTAGAAATGATAAGTAAAGATAGATAATTATGACGTCACTTAAGATGAGTATACATTTCACTATAGCTAAAAACTACTCATCGAAATCGTCAGACTTTGCATCTGACTCGTTATGGGGATTTGTGATTTAGGAAATGATGCTTCTTCGGTATTTTTCTTTGTTTTGGACGATTAGTATAATGGAATTTGGGAAAATATACCAATGGATGGATCTATTGGAAATAACGATTTTCATGATTCGTCCGGTCGTTGAACAATTGTACGCCATTTGTTTTTATGGAGTCCCCCCCCAATTTTAGATGAATTTTGATAAGCTGTTATCTTCTTATTATACTGCGTAAGAGTGGGGAGAGAACGTTTAGCCGATTTACACCAGAAGTGAGTTTTATACAGGCGTTCAGTTTCTATGCACTAGTGACGTTCTATTATTTCGGGGCTTTTTCTTTTTTGACTATGGATTTGGGTGTTTTGGTTTATACTGACGGATATTTGGATTTACGGATTTGTTTTTCTAATTGCTATATTTGGGTGAATTGGATAGCCTGGAGTTTCTAGTTGCGATTTTGGATCCTTGACTTCGTGTTTTCGTAGGGAGCTGCACTCAACAGATGAGCCACAACCTTGCTTTACTGTAAATAAATAAATAATACAAACTGGCATCTTCTTAAACAAGAATAATTGAAAGATAATTTTTTATCAGTTGTAGAGTGGATATTTTGAGTTCTAATTTTTAAATAATTATTAATTTTCTGATAGAAAATTATGCGTCATCTCCAACTGCGGTGTAATTTATCCAGCAGTAATTTATTTTTTATTTTTCCAGCATCGTTCCAAGTTTTCATTAAAAATGCATTAGAATGTGCCCATTTGGGTATGACACACTTGTCCACTTCCACTCCCACTGCTCATTGTCGCAGGTTTTAACGGTTTACGGATGGGATAATCTGGGTTTCCAATTAGGAGAGTCTCCATTTGTACTTGTCGCTATGACAAATCGAGCATATTACTTAATAGCCAGCGATCCGCCGAAATCAAATTACATAAAAACAGGCGCGACTATTTGTCAGACTTTTTGTCTCGGCCGAGCCACTCGCCCCAGCCACTCGCCCCAGCCTCCCAAAGCGTTCAATTACAAGTCACTGACACGTGTCCTCACTTAGAAACCTCGGGTTCCAAAGTAGTCCCAATAAAAGAAGAAACAGGAATGTAATTAATTCTAAATTTATAGCGGCCGAAAATAGCCGCCGCACGCCGCGAAATTAGAAAAACAAGCACGTGCAGGGCGCGCTACCAAAGGACATAAATTTTGAAAATCCTCCGGAAGTTCGTCCTGATGGCCTTCCGGTAGCTTCTGGCTAGCAGACCAACAAGTTACACTTGTTCCAGCGGCAAAAATTAATTATTGCGTTTCGTTGCAGGCTGAGAGATTAGCAGATTATGGAAGATTAATGGGTGGTTCGCAACCGTCGCTGGATGGCAAAAGGCGCGATTTAGACCGCATTCAGGACCTGTTTCCGCAGGATTATCTAGGACTGCACGCACAAGAACCCTCTACGTATAATGTGGTAAGACTTCTTGTATATTTCAGTGATTCCAGGACATGTGCAATTGTGTATGCGTGGTTTTAGCTAGTGGCAGATGCAGCTTGTTTGAGAAAATGTTTCGGTTGCTCAGCATGGGACTTGAAAAAACTTGTTTCATTGATGTCGGGACAATTAAATAGACACAGCAATAAACCCTCGCTTTAATTCGGTTACAAAATGCATAAATTATACAATGCTGCTAGCTCCATCAGTTGGAAATGTTTGTCGACCCATTCGACATAGGCACGTTTAACACTACACACTGAAACTGAACAAATATAATTTTTTTTTCGAAAAACCGGTACAAAACGTACATATTTAAAAAAAGATCAGTGCTCTGTATTAGATTAATTTAATTCTAATGGCGAGCTTGAAAATTTGCTGCCTTTATGGGTTAATGTGCATGTATTATTTTTATTAGATTAGCCAACCAGCATGCAATCTTGCAATAAAATAGTGTGTTTAGTTGATAATCCTGCATTGCGCATTGTAAAAACGTGTCATAAAAAATGGAAATGCCGTTATTCAACAACTAGGATTAACTTTCTGATATACACATGAATAAGAATAGCCGTGTGTGACTTTTGGAATAGTTTGGGAACTGTGACGAGTCCGAAAGAGTGTAGAATTTAAATATTAAATTCAACAAACCTATAGCTTTAGTGCGGTATAAATTCAAGTTATTTTTGTAAACATTTTCAATGTGTGTCGTCTCGATTTGGCCGGAAGTGTATATGGCCGTGTTTAGGAAATCATGCTATGCTAATCTAGTCTAGTTGACATTTTGATTCTTTTGTAACACTACGAAAGATTTCCATAAAATTGCACGATAAAATTAAAAATAAAACTGTTTCAGAAATGCTTCTAGGTATTGAACATTAACGAAAGAAATAATTACTAAAACAAAGACACGATTCTTGAAGTTAAAAATTATTGGCATTATGGAATAATAGGTCCCTACGATTTTCAAAATATTAGTTCTGAAAAATATATTCAATAATATTAGTGTAAGCTCAATATAATATACAAACTGTAAGTATTAGTATTTAAGAAACGTAGGGAAGTACAAAATGCCCCTTATATTTTATTTAATTTAAATTTAAACAAAGCTGCGATTTAATGTGTCTACGTGTGTGCGTGCTCGTGAATGAGTGTGTGCGTGAGGGCGTGTGTATGCATGTGAGTGTATTTTATTAATTTTGATTAAGGGCAAATGCATATTACTGAATAAATGGATCAACCTACTGGGCAAAAATTGATTTATAGGGTAGTTATACAAAGCTCCGATTTAATGTGTCTACGTGTGCGTGAGTACGTGTGTATGTACGTGTGTGTATATTTCATTAATTTTGATTAAGGGCAAATGCATATTATTGAATAAATAGATAAACTTACTGGGAAAAAATTGATTTATACAAAGCTGCATTTAATGTGTCTACGTGCGTGCGTGCTCGTGAATGAGGGTGTGCGTGAGTGAGTGTATGTGTATGTATGTGTGTATGTTATTAATTTTGATTAAGGGCAAATGCATATTATTGAATAAATAGATCAACCTACTGGGCACAAATTGATTTATACCGTATTTATACACAGCTGCGATTTACTGTTTCTACGTGCGTGCGTGCTCGTGAATGAGTGTGTGCGTGAGTAAGTGTGTATGCATGTGTGTGAGTATTTTATATATTTGATTAAGGGCAAATGCATATTATTGAATAAATAGATCAACCTACTGGGTAAAAATTGATTTATACAGTAGTTATACAAAGCTCCGATTTAATGTGTGTACGTGTGTGCGTGCTCGTGAATGAGTGCGTGCGTAAGTGCGTGTGTGTAACTGTATATTTTATTAATTTTGATTAAGGGCAAATGCATATTATTGAATAAATAGATAGACCTGCTGGGCAAAAATTGATTTGTATGGTTACATGAAAAATTCTCACGGGTTGCGCATGGTTAGTAATATAGTGCGATGTCCTAAAAGTGGCATAGTGATGACTGCGTGCAATGACACTTTTTTCAAACATCTATGGCCTCTGATCAGTACTAATGTATTTTTTCGTTTTTTTTTCACATTTTGGAAATCTTGAAAGGGATAATTAACAGACATACATAACGTATTGGTATATTAGGGTTGTTGGGCTGGGGTTAATGGTTGTTTGTAGAATTTCTGCCCTTCTTGTATACTTCATCGTTCCATGTTCGCTTTGCTCTTTCTCTGCTTCTCTTTCATCCGTCCCCATTTCCCAAACTTCCTTGGTAATTCTGTTTTCTCCCGTTCTACATCGCAATTATTTTGGTATATACAGCAGCATGTGTGCAGAGGTTTTACATCCAATCTTCTGGTTACTTCATTTCTTGTCCTATCTTTCCTGGTAACACCTTCAATTTTTCTTGGATCCCAAGACTCATTGCCGTATATTAAGGCAGGGGTAAATTTTTACTTTGGTTTATTTCGACACTTCTTTTTTACTCAAAAACACTTTGCTTAGTGCAACAAATAATTCTACTACTATTCCAATCCTGTTGTTTATATCTTGTTCTATATTTCCTATATCAGTGTGTTACGGTCAGTTAGACGTATACCTCTATTATTGCCTTATTTACTAAGGTTAGCCGTAGCAAACTACTCACCTTAGTTTCCCCTACTTAAAAGCTATGCGAATTTAAGAGGACATAGATGAGTTTAACTATCACAGATCAACATTGAGGTTTGTTGCAGGCATACGTTTGGTTTTGGCAATTTCTCGCACTATCTTTGCACGGGTAATGTGATGTCTCCTAATGTTGTTAAGCTTCATTTGAAAGAGTTGCGTTGATTAATTAGCTCGGGGGGTAAAATTTGGTGTTAATTTTGACATGTTGGCATTTGAGTGCACCAGGCAGTGTCTATTGTACCACTTGTAGGAATTTATTTGACAGTTCATTTCCGGTATTATGTTGTCTGGCGTATTTGAGCGTAAATCTCCTTAAGGGATTTTGGGATTCGATGATTCCTTCCCAATTATTTTGTTGGATTAAGTAAACGGAGTGTAGGAGAAACACCTTGTAGATGGATTTATATGAAAACTGCGGTTTTTGGCAACTCGTACCCTGAACGTCTATGTTGGCATTTGGCTTTACACATTGCGATTCCATTCTAGATGATTTTTCATAGGTTTACACCTCCTGATTACGCTGCGTGTGGACTGGGGAGAGAACGTTTAGCCGATTTACATCAGTTACTATATTTTCTAAAGACACTTTTGTATGCTATTAGTATTATATTGTTTCACGGCTTTTACTTTTAGGATTATGGATTTGGGTTTTTTAATTGTATTTATAAATAGTTGGATTCATGGAAAGAATGCCCTATTAAAGGGGTTGCGACCACAAAAAGTGTTGATAAGATGACCAGGGAGCGTAAGATGTAACCGATTTCCGGGTATGGGGCTTGAACCTGCCGACTGCAAACGCAAGCGCTTTACCAGTCGGCTATACGCTCTCTTAACTTCCAATTAGAAATGACATACGTTACACTATGAACGCTATATGTACACGTCGTGTGTTTGTTGTGGGGTTCGCCCCAATCACCTTGTCATTACCAGGTATCATATAGTTAGTATTTTATTGCGATACAAAATCACAAATTATATTCTTTGTTTGAATTTATTGAAAATATCACTTTAGTTGCGCTGCATTTATGTCTTGCTCTTGCTATAATAGGTTGTAGCTTATCAAAGAGTCTGCGTCTAATAAACGTATTTTTGATATAACCGATTCAGTGTAAGTTGCTATTACCATATCACTGTGAAATATTTTCCAACAACCCAAGCATGTGACACCCTTTCTTCAAATTCCTTTTCAATTCCTGTTCGCATTTTTTTAACAGTTCAACACTAAAGAATGCTTGAATGTTTATACTGCGGCACTGTCTTAATATTTTATATAGTAATTATCATCTGTGAGTTGTTCTCGAGTCCAGGTTATGGTATCCTAGCCTTGTCTTTTTATTTTCACCATTATATCGTTTAGATCTGTTGTCCATATACACTACAAATAGCAGTGGACTTATTTGATCTCTTTTGAAGTCGTTTGATTTTTTGCCATTAAACCTGCTCGTTTTTGGCGTTTTCTCCCACTTTTAGTATTATTAGTCATTTGAGGCTAGTTTATTAGTTTTTTATTTCAGATATAGCTGGTTCTGCTACTGGACCAAAGTATGTCTATGCATAATTCCAAGAAATTGTATAATTGTTTTCGACTTAGGCATTCTTGCGCAGATTCTATAAAGCAAGGCATGTTTGAAATGGTATCACAGTCATGAGTGCTATTAACGTACGAGATCAAAATATTTATAAATTCATAGGATCATGCATAAAACTTGGGATTTTCACCGCTAGATGGCTAGGATTATTCATTTGTCTTTTATCACGTAGGCTCCAATCTGAATTTTTTAAACGTTACAATTTACTAAGGTGGCTGAGAGTTTCATTACAAAGTATTTATCAACAAAGAAAAAAGAAAGATGTCTAATATGTCCTATAGTTTGCATCACTTGTTTTGCAGTATTTAATTACACGTTGACGTTCTTATTCCATACGTTACACTATCATTATGCCAATTTAACTTATGATGACTGTTGGTTGCTTTGTTATCCGCAAGTCATGTAAAGTCCATATTTCAAGGCGAATCTTGCCATCTCATCAGCCCCTTACAATGTGATAAGTGGGGCGATTTATCAGGACGACAATTCGCGCCGCTAGGAGCATAGCTGCGGATTTTTAGGCCGCCGTTTATTTATCCTTGTGCAAAAAGATCGATCTGCACGCTAAAAGGCTGCATTCTAGCAACGCGCGCTTAATATTATTTAGATGCATTGCGGCGAGGAATGTGGCCTAGCTCGCTAAAGTACGCCTGTTTTATATTACAACATCGCATGTACGTACTAACGACATACATTACGCAAACATTATGTGCTCAATCTGCTTTGAAGATAACCGAGAATAATGAAAATGTCGAAATTCTGCCTGCGAACGCATCTGAAAATGGCCGTCAGCAACCTGTCGCCGCAGATAAATAAACATGATGCAGCTTCACCAGGCTGCTATTATTAATGAGGCGAGTTTAGGAAGACATTTTCAGGATTTTTACACAAGAGGAAGACGGTCGTTAGAGCAGACGTGCTATGGATTTTATGTGCATGCATAAAACGTCCGCGATTATGCGGATTTAGAAATGTGGGATTTTTGCAACGCACTCATCTTAGCCACTTCAGAGTTGCTAAGTTTAAATTCCCTCTAATACCACAATATCACAAAGAAAATATTTCTACATACAAAAGTTAGTACTATTACTACGCTCGAGTTTAAATATTGGTCCTTCGAGCCGGATCATGTGTTTAGTAAACTGTCCAAGGAATGAAAATATTTAATTATTTTAAAATGATTATTTCAGTTATTGAAACTTACGTAAACAGAACATTTTAAAAATACAACTGTTTCTTGTCGGTTTTTGTATGTATTTTACAAATGTAATATTCAGTTTTGAGTTGTTGACAAATGCTTTAGTGTCAGAAATAAGTTCAGTTAAGAGATTATTTTTACCAGAAGTGTTAATAATAGAAAACTATTTAATGCACCGCGACACAATTCTAAATGTTTTCCTCAAGTGCAAACGCAATGTTTATGATAAACATTTACATTTTAAAATATTATACTAACTATAACTTTGAATGATGCGTAGAACAGGTACATTAAGTGAATCATAGTAAACATAATTTCCTACAATTGTGGTGAACTGAATTGCAGTCGGCAATGAATCATAGAGACTTGTAATAATAAGTAGAAAGCGAAGCTAGAAATATGGGTTTCAATTAAGAACTAGTCACACTGTAATTTTTATATTCAATTATCTCTAACCAATCTGCATAACAAAAAGGTTACCTTGAAGGCTCCGTGAATTTGCAAACAAATGCACACATTTCTGTACGTTGTTCACAGTATTTTTAAAATGTATACTGTCTCCATCTACTATGGTTTCTGAGACTCACATTTGCACAATGTAAGGGAATTCACCCTATGCATATATACACATCTTCTTAATTTAATTATATTCCATGTACTGAGTTCAAATTTCTAAATAAAGCACTTTTATTTGGAAAATTTGCTATGCAACACTGATATGTATATTCAACTACTGCAGTGTGTCGATAATCTTCTTGCTCTTCTTTTTTAAAACTGTTTTCAAAACTGTTTTTATTGCATATATTGCCATTAATGAAACAGAACCTTAAAATACTTTTGTTACAGAAAACGAGATCTTTTCGCAAGAAGTCCTTGGGAGACCTACACATCCAGGACCACGGGACGTGTCACACGAACCGGGTGTTCATCATGGAGGCACCATGTGCAATGGCTCCCACGCATGCACCGCCACAGGCAAAAGCCAGGCATTTGTTTTTATTCTCTGATTTACTACTCGTTGCCAAACCCAGATCTGCTGGTAGCTTTAAATTAAAGGTATGGTGACTGCGCCGTAATGTAGAACACATATAATTTGGCTTGCTTCAACAGGAGAGTGTGCGGGTGTCGGAATTGTGGATAGCCCCGTACTCAGAATGCGAAACGGGGTTTCTGCTAGGCTATCCTGCGCCTGCCAGAACGTACGTCGTGACATTCTGCACCCAGGCAGCTAGAGACTCCTGGTGGAGGGAAATGCAGCAAGCCCTTGCAGCACAGCTGCGGCTCGAACCCCCTACAACCAACATTCGTGTGCTCTATAGGGATCCTTTAAGCGGAACTGAGTGTGTAAGTGCTTTCTTCTTCAGCTTCTTCTTCAAGGATGATTTTATTCTATTTTCCAGTCAAAAACTCTGGGAATTGGACCTGAAACCAACACTGGAGACATTGCTCGTTTAGCACTGGACGATTCAAGAGCGACTGAAGTTGATTACACGCTGTGGGCGCGAGAAAGGGACTCTGCCCCCTGTCCGTTGCTCGGTTGCGAACGTCCACACTCAATCCAGCTAGCAAGGTAAATTGTTTTGTTTTTTAAAGATGAAAATGAATATTAACAGACTGATAAGATATTGGGCTTCTATAAGAAAAATTAATATAATTTAATTTTATTATTTTTTAGATTACGCCAATCGCTTTGTGCAGAAGAAGGTTTTGATCTCACGCATTGTAACAACAACAGAACCCCGAGTGGGATCGTTTTTGAACTTAAGCCTACCTGCAAACCCACACCAAAAAAGTAAGTGTGATATTGTGAACCCTACATGCGCAGCTCTCTAAATGGTACTGAATTCCAGAACTCCTTTGAAGTTGTTCCGCAAAAACAGCTGTCGCATATTCGGAGTGCCTTTATCAAGACTGTGTGTAAATAACACGTTACCTCCTGCCATAAATATAATTCTGAGGGGCTTGTTCCAACGGGGGCCTCACACCCAGGGCATTTTCAGGCGCTGTGCGTCTGCCAGAGCACTAAGGGAGCTGAGGGAGAAAATTGACAACCAGAGTAAGTTTATTTTTGTGAGTCTGTTGGTGATATTTGTGCATTTGCTTGTGTTATTTGTGTCTGTTTATGTATTTATAATTGTTTGTGGGTTTTCCGAGTCTGTTTATGTTAGTTTTGACTATATATTTATTATTTTTTCTACATCAGGTCTCATTGTTGGGGTTATTAGAGCAAAAGTGTTTGGTGTTATTTGTGTATTTACGATAGTTTCTCAATCAAGTCTCACTGTTTAGGTTATTAGTGAGTCTATTTCTCTAGTTAACAAGTCTGTTTGTGTGAGTTTGTGTGTTGATGGTTGTTTCTCGGTCAGGTGCTGCTGTGTGTTTGTGTTATTTATGAATCTTTTTGTGTTATTTGAGTGTGTATGATTGTGTTTTTTTTTAGTCTGTTTATGTTTGTTTTGTCTTTATAGTCACAATTTTTTTTCTAATCAGATCTCACTGTTTGGGTTACTAGTAAGTCTGTTTGTGTTATTTGTGTATTTATTATTGTTTTTCGATCAGGTCTCATTGTTTAAGTTATTAGTGAGTCTATTTATGTAGTTGTGTAGTTACAGGGTGTATACTTTCTGGAAAACAGGAAAAACCTGGAAAAATCAGGGAATTACATTCTAACTCTGGAATCAGGGAAAAGTCAGGGAATTTGCTTAATTTATAAAAAACGTCAGGGAAAATTAATTAAAACAACAAACTACTTTATCAAAAGTTTATTCAATTAGAGGGGCACCGTGTAACCGGATTAACTTGACTTGTCTTGCTTCCAGATCATCATGTAAACGTAGTAAGTACGTTCAAATTGCGCAAAATCAGGCTCCGCGCGGGGAGCTTCTTAGCAGCAGGAGTACGTACGTTAGACATACTTGTCTTCGTTTATCTAATAGCTTGCGTGTTTTTCTACTTTCTCGTTAAAATTTACTTTTAGAGTATGTATGTATGTAAAAATCTTCTGGAATTTTGATTGAAAAATCCTGGAAAATTAGGAAAAGTTAGGGAATTTTCAAATTGTGGGTTAGTATACACCCTGTTAGTATGTATGTTGTAGTATGTGTGTGAGTTTGTGTATTTATCCTTGTTTTTCGATCAGGTCCTGCTCTCTATTTGTGTCATTTGTAAGTCTTTATGAGTTATTTGAGCATCTATTTGTGTTACTTCTGTTTGTGTGTGTATTTATAATTGCTGCGTTTTTTCTGAGCCTGTTTATGTTAGTCTCGTCTCTACATTTATGATTTTTTTCTCAATCAGGTCTTACTGTTTGGGTTATTAGTAAGTTTGTTTGTGTTATTTGTGTATTTATTATTGTTTCTCGATCAGGTCTCACTGTTTAAGTTATTAGCAAGTCTATTTATGTAGTTACCAGGTCTGTTTGTATGAGTTTGTGTATTGATGCTTGTTTCACATCAAGTCCTGCTATCTGTTTGTGTCATGTGTGAGCCTTTTTGTGTTATTTGAGCATCTAATTGTGTTACGTCTGTTTGTGTGTGTATTTATAAATGCCTACGTTTTTTCTTAGCCTGTTTATGTTAGTCTCGTCTCTACATCTATTATTTTTTTCTCGATCAGGTCTTACTGTTTGGGTTATTAGTAAGTTTGTCTGTGTTATTTGTGTATTTATTGTTTCTTGATCAGGTCTTACTGTTTAAGTTATTAGCGAGCCGATTTATAGTTACCAGGTCTGTTTGTATGAGTTTGTGTATTGAAGCTTGTTTCTCGATCAGGTCCTATTGTCTATTTGTGTCAGTTGTGAGCCTTTTTGCGTTATTTGAGCATCTATTTGTGTTACTTGTGTCTGTGTGTGTATTTATAATTGCCTGTGTTTTTCTGAGCCTGTTTATGTTAGTCTTGTCTATACATTTATGAATTTTTTCTCCATCACGTTTCACTGTTTTGATTATTAGTAAGTCTGTTTGTGTTATTTGTGTATTTATTATTGTTTCTTGATTAGGTCTCACTGTTTAAGTTATTAGCGAGCCGATTTATAGTTACCAGGTCTGTTTGTGTGAGTTTGAGGAGTGATGCTTGTTTCTCGATCACGTCCTGCTATGTGTCTGTGTCATTTGTGTCTCTTTTTGCGTTATTTGAGCGTCGGTTTGTGTTATTTGAGTTAACTATGATCCTAATTGTGTATTTATAATTATTTGTTTTAACTGAGTCCGTTTATATCAGTTTTGTCGCTATATTTACTTTTTTTTTGGTCAGGTCCCACCGTTAGAATTATTAGTGAGTCTAATTATGTACATAGTTAACAAGTCTGTTTGTGTCATGTTCGTGAGTTTGTGAATTGACGATTGTTTTTCGATTAAATCTTACTGTTTGTGTTATTTGTGAATCTGTTTGTTATTCGTGCATCTGTTTGTGTTCACTGTGAGCCTATTTGTGTTATTTGTTTCTGTTTTGTATTTATAATTATTTGTTGATCAGGTGCCGCTATCTGTTTGTGTTATTTGTGTCTGTTTGTGCATTTATGATTTGTTGTTGTTGTTTATGTCACTTTTGTTCCTATATTTATGGCTGGTTTCTTTGTCAGGTCCCACTGTTTGGGTTATTAATGGGTCTATTTGTGTAATTAATAGGTTTGTGTAATTTGTGTGAGTTTCTATATTGATAATTGTCTCTCGGTTAGGTCCTACTGTGTGTCATTTGAGAATCTATTTGGTATCTGCATCTGTTTGTGTTGATTGTGAGCTTGTGTGCTTGTTTGTATTACCTGTGAGGAGTCTGTTATTCATATCAGTTTGTGTATTTATATTTCAATCAGGTGCTACACCTGTTTGTGTTATTTGTGTATTTATTATAGTTTCTCGATCAGGTCGCACTGTCTGTGTTTTTATGCTATTTATGTTAACTGTGAGTCTGCTTGTTAGGTTTTGCGTCAGTTTTGACACAGACAATGCAAAACCTAACCTGCTAACCTCGAATTTGACATAGACTTACAGTGCCACCAACATATTATTCATACGTTTGAATTTCCATAGCCGCCCAGGATGTAGACTTTTTGAAGGTGTCGGCCCAGTTGCGCCCGGCCCAGTTGCGCCCGGCCCACTTGCGCCCACCGCCATTTTCGACCCATTTGCGCCCCAGAAGAATGTCAACGGTAATTAAGGTCTCATTTGCCTCCAGGCTTGCATCTCATTAGTCATCAGGACACCCGAACTTAGCCGACTGACTAGTGCAGCGGTCTTCTACCTTCAAATTAGTTATTACAAAAACACAAAATTTTACAATGTTTCCCTTAGCTGCCCTAACTTCTATGCGTTTCTGTTGGTAGGTAGCATACTTTAATGTTTGTGTTTGTTTGAGATTTACTTTAAAATTTTAGTAAGAGTTTTTACACTGGTATCAAATCAGATTATTAGATTAGCGCATTTTATCAGCATGTCAGTGACACCTAGTTTTTAAACATAATGTTATAGGAATTAAACAATATACTACGTAACTTTTTATACTTTTTTTTATATAGTTCTCCATCCACTTTTAGAAAATAAATGAAGGAGTTACTTAGTCGAGAATAGGGCGGATAGGTTAACCAAGGTTGTACCATTTATAACTTTTTTAATAGTTATTGTCAACTAAGGTCTTTCTATTTTAGCTGACCTTCGCCTGTGTTTCATTTAGTATAAAAAGGATCTATGGTTTATTTGGTAGAATAAAAACAATATTATTATTAAATACTCGATTACTGTTTATTGAATCTGACAAAAATGACTAAAAGCTTTTAAGTCGCTATTATTCGTAACAGACAATAGCGTCCCAAGAATGTGTGGTTCACTTTTTAATAAAAAAATATAACCAAAATTTAATCTATGCTTTTGTTTTATTTTGACGCTACTGTTATTGGCCTTACAGTTTTTTAATTACTTCCAAAATCTGAGTCTAAGTTAGGATCCAAACGATTTTTGGTGAAAATTTTGTTGAAATCGGTAACTACAGTAGTTTTGTGTCAGTCTGCGGAACAAATTCCGAGCCAAAAGAAAACATTCTACACATACACTTATACAGTGTCCACCAAAAAGTCGACATAATATGGAAAAAAAATTTTTAGGTTTGTCAAAAAAACTTTTTAAGTCAATAATTTGTGCTTGTCTAAAAACCTATTTAGCCCCTATCATATATACCGAGTGATTTTTATTTATTTAGAAAATTGAGTTTTTCGAAATTGTCAAAATCCAAAAAGTGCTATTTCTCGGAAATTAAGTAAGATTACAATAAGATTCTTTAGGGCGTGTTATCTTTAGATAACTGAACAATCTCAAGGCCAGAAAATAAGTATTTTTTGTCACTTTAGCTAAAAATTAATTTTTCAATTTTTTAAACGTTTTTCAAAATTTCACATACCAAGACTTAATATTAAAATTCAATTTTGTTTTGTGTGAAAACTTTAAAGATTTATAATTGGAAAGAAATCTAAAAAATAACGGGTTTTTCTAAGTCGGCAGATCTTTCTGAAATTTTGTATAGGGCCACAATTTATTATTCTGAACAACTTTTCTTAATAAAATTTGGCTATATCATAAACAAAAAGGGTAGTTCACCTGAAAATAGAATAGTTATCACTTTCCTGTGAAGGCCTACTTGTTTTTTCAAAAACTGAAAATACTCTTAAAATTCTTTTCAAACCAAGCAGAACCGAAACTTTTAGTCATTTTTGCCAGATTCAATAAACAATAATCGAGTATTTTTTAATAATATTGTCTTTATTCTAGCAAATAAACCATAAATTCTTTTTATACTAAATGAAACACAGGTGAAGGTCAGCTAAAATAGAAAGACCTTAGTTGACAATAACTATTAAAAAAAGTTATAAATGGTACAACCTTTGTTAACCTATCAGCCCTATCCTCTACTAAGTAACTCCTTCATTTATTTTCTAAAAGTGGATGGAGAACTATATAAAAAAAAGTATAAAAAGTTACTTAGTATATTGTTGAATTCCTATAACATAATGTTTAAAACCTAGGTGTCACTGACACGCTGATAAAATACGCTAATCTAATAATCTGAATTATTAATCAATAAATTTGATACCAGCGCAAAAACTTACTAAAATTTTAAAATAAATCTCAAATAAACACAAACATTTAAAGTATCAACAGAAACGCATAGAAGTTAGGGCAGCTAAGGGAAAAATTATAAAATTTTGTGTTTTTGTAATAACTAATTTGCAGGTAGAAGACCGCCGCACTAGTCAGTCGGCTAAGTTCGGGTGTCCTGATGACTAATGAGATGCAAGCCTGGAGGCAAATGAGACCTTAATTACCGTTGACATTCTTCTGGGGCGCAAATGGGTCGAAAATGGCGGTGGGCGCAAGTGGGCCGGGCGCAAGTGGGCCTATATCTTTTTGAACACCTGTTATTTATGATTATTTCTGGATCAGGTTTCATTGGTAGGGTTATTAGTCTTTTAATGTTGTGCGCAAGTGCTGTGTGTTGGTGTTATTTGTCTCTCTGTTCGCGTTAACTTTGAATTTGTGTAATTACAATGGTAGTCAATCAGGTGCCGGTGTCTGTATTATTTGTGAATCTGTTCGTGTTATTTATGATCTATTTGTGTTATTTGTTAGTCTGTTTGGGTTTATCTTTGAGAAATTATCTCTGTGATCTGTGTTTTGATCAAATCTCACTGTTTGTGTTAATTTTTAAATCTGTTTTATATTTGTAAGCCTGTTTCTGTTATTTGTATCTATTTGCATATTTACGATTGTTTTTTGTTCAGGTCCCACTGTATGCGAAGAATTGACGAACACAACATCACTTCTGCTTGCTTCCTTGCTAAAGGACTTCCTGAGAAGTCTTCCAGAACCCGTCTTGAGTGGGAATGTCCAAGAGTGGCTCAATGCAGCCAGTTCTGGGCGGATAGAGCACATCAGGAGGTTGCTAAGCCTGCTGCCAAGGGAAAACCACATGCTGCTTGCCCACGTGTTGTGCGTTTTGTACCACGTTGCAAAAAGGGCGCGATATAATTTAATGTCTGCTGCTAACTTAGGTGAGTTTCAGAAAATTTTCCCAAAATTGCTTACTAAAAAAATTTACACCTAGGTGTCTGTGTTGGTCCAAGTTTGCTTTGGGAGTCCAGCCAGAATGCTCCAATGAGAACGCTTCCGACGCTAATTGAACTCCTGATAAACAACTGCCAGTCGCTTTTCGGACCACAAATCATCTCGTTGTTGGGAGAACCAGCCACCGATAGCGGAGCTGAAGAGTCTGATAGTTTGCATTGTAAGTTTTTCTTGATTTTTTCATTTTAATGAAACTAATAAATTTTTTGTTTTTACTACAGCTCTTGGTCTGTCGCTAGACAGTGTCGAGCTAAGCAAGGATCAGAAGTCGCTGAGCCGTGATTCGGGGCTGACGCTCTCCGAGGACGACCGGGACAGCCCTGGCCTGAACTTCAACAGCAGCAACAATAACAACTTCCACCGCTCCGACTGGGCCAGGCAAGCAGCACGAATCAGGTCCATCGACAACGCCTGGATCGAGGAAGACGAAGCTTTCTGTGCCTCCAGTGAAAGCCTGTGCGGGCCCCCGATTCCTCCCCGGCGACCACCGATGCTCAGACATTTGCCGCCCGTGCACTTGCCCCCGATCTATCGCCCCCCTCCGCCGCCACCGCCAACTTATGCCACCGCAAGACTGCTGCTAGTTACGGACTCTGAGAGTGAGAGCTACGTGTAACTCGAACTTGTGTATATAGTGTGTATGCTTTGTTTATTTAAGTGATGCGAAGTGTTTGGAAACTGCAAATCTTAGTATTATTTTTGTACATGTTGTAAATAGTTAGATTTATGACAGAGTTGCTTTTTATAAGTGTTTTGTACTGTGTTCGAGCCATCAATTAGCTTGTAATGAATTAAGTGTGTTATTGCTATGAAAAATTTTATACTTATTTTCACTGATGTGTGAAAGTACAATATAATGTTTAGAATAGAATGTACATGACTTTTAAAACATACCACGTATAAATAAATTTTATATGTATAACTATGTGTTTAGTCTAAATTTTTTTTTTACAGTGGTACCTCAAAATTCTATGTTAACTGTAAAAGAAAAAAGTTCTTAATGTGTATAACAGGGAAAATTGTAGTGTGCGCTCTCTTGCAAAATGTTATCAAATAAGAAAGACGCAAGTGGTGGATATTATAACACATAAAAACGAATTAATTAAAAAATGGGAGAGTAACCATAACCTTAGATTCCAGTGTCAGGCCCCTTAATCAGATCGAAAGCCAAAGAAATTGCCAAATGTGGAGTTTAAAGGAAAGAGGAAAGTTGTCCAAAGAACGAGTAACAATCTTGCACTGTGTAAACGTGGCTGGTGAAAAGGAACCTCTACTTGTTATTGGGAAATCAGCCAAGCCACGGGCATTTACAAAGATTGGCGTAAAATCATTACCTATAGCTTGAAAGTCCAATAAAACGGCGTGGATGACATATGATATAATGAATGGCAATTCAAAGAAGATAAACTTTGTTATTTTTGGATAATGCCACTTCTCATCCAAGGGATCTTCATTTGAAAAACAAAATAATTTTTCTGCCTCCAAACATTACATCGATATGTCAGCCATTAGATCAGGAAATCATAAAAACTTCAAAACAATTTACAGGGTGATACAACAAAGAAGCTGACCTGCGGTTAATTAATTAAAATAATTAACGGTGATAGCAAAAGACCGCAGATCAATCTGCTTGCTGCGCTTACTACACGGCAAATTCAAGAATTTCCCGACACTTAGCTCACTAGCTCAATTTCGGCGGCCTTGGATCGTAGATTCTTTATCAGCTGTACTAACCTGTGAATAGCTCCAAAGACAGAAAACAAATGGGCGCCAGAAACCAAATAGTTTCGATTAGAATAAACCAACTACAGTAATTAAGAGTTTATTAAATGCATAATAATCTGGTAATCACCAAATGTAATTTATGTAATTCATAAAATATTTGAAAATTTTGCTACACTATGCAGCCGAAACTAGTTGAAGGTGGCCACACGCATTAGCACAAATAACCCCTTTTAGGGTCGTTAAATTACTTGAAATAGCAAAGTAAATGTAGAGATATGCATATTGCTGTCATTCATAAAAGCCTTTCTTTCTAGGTTGATGAGAGAAAAAACGTGGGTGCTCCTTTTACAAAAATAAGGTATAGAGTACACATAAAAATTCAATAGTTTTAAATGCTATCTTTAATCAAATTTGCTGAGTGAATAAACTATTATGTTAGTAATAAATTTAGTATCATGTATCACCAGCACAAGATTGACTTGGTAGGTACATAACCCGTCTTCGATCGGCGGTGTAATAAAAAACGAACCAACTGACCTAGGCCCACAAGTTTAGGGTATAAACGCTAGCTGGGAGCTGCTATAACTGGTAACCCGCATACAGCAAGGAATCAGCCTTACGCAACATGGGTGTGTTGGCTGTCGGTGCAGAAGCAGGAGCGATGCAGAAAATATCAGGTGTTCGTTTCGAATTAGGACAGGAAACTGGACTCCAGTTTAGAATCATCTGGTGAACATTGTTAATCCCAAGTGCAATTTGTGAATTCCAGGTGAAAGCTAAAGACGTGCAATTAATACGAGGATAACAGAAAGATAAACTCATCGTACCAGAATCAAATTATCAGCTCTTGGAAACAAAATGCTTGTAAAAATTGGTTGAGCGCACCTACTTTTGACTTATTTAAATCAAACCTTGACCACGCGAAACGCGTCAGCCGGGGCTAGAAGACAAGTGCCCGGCCCGAAACGTTCGGTTCAAAAAGAAAGTTTGCATTCCTACGGCTAGAGATAACAGATAGAGCAGGTCAAAAGTGCACCGTGCTAACGATAGCAACTCAATACAGGTACAAAATTCGCTGAATTGGAAAATTTAAGAATTCGAAATGCAAGGGATTATAATTCAAATAAAAATATACAGGTTAGGCCTGAAATAATTTGGTAAATGGCGAAACAATTAAGCGGAGCCAAAAAATTGTTTCACGAGTTCTAATTTTGAAAGCAAACAAATTAAATGTACAGTATTTTATTTAAACATCAATTACATTTGCCCAGTAAACATTTTAAATGCACAGTAATAGTAATTTACGATGCAAGCTTTTTACATTACGAAAGAATAGTTTGAATGAACGAGCGACGTTAGGAGCGAGTTCTTTAAAATTCTCGAGTAATGTAGAAAGCAAATAACGTTACGTATATCGTAACACTGTTTATTTTATCCTAAAATACTAATCTTTTTCAAAAAGTAGGAAAAGTTGTTATTAATGACTCTTACAAAAGCGAGACATATATCTGCTATGGCTGTGGTGGTATCACTAGTAAGATAAACACCATAAGTCACTCAATACTGTATTGTTGGTTGTTAAGCTGTGTCGAATTCGAGATTAGCAGGTTAAGTTTTGCGTCAGTTTGTGTCAAATAACAAACAAAACCTAACCTACTAACATTGAATTTGACATAGACGACAGTGACACTAACAATACACGTCAGTACTGCCAACATGTGATTAAATGCTAAGAAAGTATCGGTATGTTATTTTTCCTAACAACACTTGTGCTGTTAAATGCATCTTAACGCAACTCGTTGGTAAGGAGTTATTATCAGCTATAATTTACCACGGGCAGTGATAATCACCCGCAATAATTTTGACAAATAACAACCCGAAAGTGCACTTGTAACACACTTGAGGGATATTATTTGTCAAAGTTATAAGGATTTATCACTGGCCGCGGTAAATTCGGGAAGATAAGTTCTTAAATAAATTAATAATTTTTACAGAAGCGAAAAGCCATTTTTCTGACAAATTAATTTGACACTCATTATAATAATATGTTGGTGACACTGCAAGTCTATGTCAAATTCGATATTAGCAGGTTAGGTTTTGCGTCAGTTTTGACACAGACAGACGCAAAACCTAACCTCGAATTTGACTTAGATTTACAGTGCCACCAAGTTGTTATAGGATACTACTGAATTTTAATTAGGTAGTTTACATGGTGATTGAAAATCACCCTAGGGTCGTTTTCACTTCAAGTGTGATCTGATTTGTCAAACTGACTCACGTGATTAAAAATAATCAAATTGGTTTGGTCTGTATATGTAAGAACTTATCATAGTAACAATAGGATAAAATAAAAATATTAAACGTTCAGTACCAATTTAAATGTTTAGTAAAATAACAGATGGTGGAATTCGAACCCGTGCTCCCACACGGAATTTGATAGCTAGTCAAAAGTTTTCACCACTCGCCCACAACTGCTCACCTATTGTACTTGCTTATGGCTGCGTTATATTGGACGTCGTGATGACACATCTGATCACAGATGAACTGCGATGAAAAAGTGCACTCATTTTTAACAGTTTCTATAGAGTCAGAATTATTAGAAAATATTTGCTCCAGCCTCCAATTTCTTGCTGTCATTTCGGCCTTCTTGCTTCCTCTTTAGGTTCTGAGGATTCAGAATCGCTAGCGTAATATAAAATAACCAAATTTGTGGGCTCTCCTGACTCAACTACTTTCTATTGTACTTGAATGGCTGCAAACAAAACTTCTAAAATAGGCATATTTTGAAATTTCTTCATAATTAGCACACATTTACTACACCACTTACTTTCCTTTGTTCTATTATTGGGATTAATTTCAGTTACAGTCCGAGGATTATGCAGCCAGAAACGTAACACAAAACCTATCCTCAAATATCTAGCTGCTGTTACTGAACACTTATTATTTTTACCGTGCAAATTCAAATAAAATACTGTGCATCTGCAATTTTTTTAATATGTGATCTAAACTGTACAAAAAATAGTAAAATACCGTGCGTGTTTACTGTGCACTTTTAATATTTTGATGTGCAATTTGCAATATTTTACTAATCATCCGATTTTGTATGCTTAGCAGAAATTAATTATTACTGGACATATTGTAATGCATCCCGTGATCTGGTACTACCGGTTTGTAATTAATTTTTGGTATAAAAATAATAGTTAAATTTTACGGGCAAAGATTCTAAGTACATACACAATTCTCAGTTTTTTAATTTTTATACTGTGCTCAACCTTTGCCTGTCAGTAAATTAAGGCTGGTTAAAATGAAACTGTAATAATTAATCGCACAAATAAAAATGGTTGAATGCCCCTCTTTCTATTTTATTTTACTGCAATACTGATTACGCTAGCTCTCGGCACACAAGACTTCTTATCTCATGAGTTGGGTTCATCAATAGACTAAAATCTCAAATTTTAGGTTATTTGTCTCAACGTAGCTCGTTTGCTCGTTATTAGTAGGTAAAATTCACAATCTCGTAAATTGACAGATGAACACAATGTTTTTTCGTACAGCGTGAAATTGAACGTTTAAAATCGTGAACTATTGTGAAACCGCATTAGGTAAATTATTTGAATATTCCCGCTTGTCAACTATTTAAAACATCGCTTTGATTGGTTTTTTAGGATGACGTCACACCTCCTCTTCGTTGTTTGGATGCACGCCGCTCTTTCAACTGTTTATGGTCGATTTCGCCCCAAAACCTGGTGACGCCGTTCGATTTTTGAAAACCACGAAGTAATTGGACTGTTGGACAAACGCTAGGCCTCTTCGGCAAGGTTTAATCTTTGACTTAAGTCGTTTTCCCGAACACTGCCACTCATGGAAAATTCCTACCTCGTTTAACCCTCTCCTGCTGGGTTCGGAGCTGGTTGTAGTAACGCCGCCGGAATATCTCAAGCTGTAGCCGCTCCCCTGGGTGCAAATTTCTCTCAGGATACTCCTGCACACTCCGCTGAACTCCTGCACCGCTAACCTTTGGCTTCCAATGCTAACCTAGGCTGCAGTCGAACCTCGGAAAATTCAGGTGCTTGCTCCCGTTCACACAATCGGAGGTAAATTAGAATTTTTTTAATTTTTATGTTGTGGATCTTCCCACAAACACTTGCACTGAAGCACGGACACTTGGGCAATAAAACTGTACACCTTTGAACTGGTAAAAATACTTTTATTATTATAAAAACAGTAATTGAAAAATGGAGCACAAATTTGCCCTGTCTGCCAATAATTTAATTCAATTGTTCTCCTTTGTTAATGACAAAAAAGCATCGTGTTGCTAAGATAGTGTTATTCTACTATTAATTGGAAATTATGATTGATAATTTTTACCACAAATGGAATAAAGTTTGAGTACCTACATAAATTACAATCTAACATTTTCTTAAAATCTAAAATACTGTCTTTTTGGCTTATAACTAATTTCGTCCTATAGCGTTGCACTCACAAGCGTTTTTTATTTCACAGCTCTGCTTTTGCACTATGTTTTTAATTATTAATGCACTGATATTTGAGTTCCGCACTTTTCACGTTGCTTGCTTTTATTCTGTTGACTGCATTCAGGAATTGCTCCTTGCAATTTTCTAAATTATTCTTCATCTTGCTTTACCCTTCAGCTTGCTCACAATTTTTACAGTCCTTTGCTTCTATTGATAAACTACGCCCCTTTTTGCACGTAATAACCTTTTTGTGTCCAATTATTTTTGTTTGGTTTGGCTTTACATGTGCACAAACCTATCATTTTAATTATATTACTTTATTCACAAGCCAAATTCAAACCCTCTGAAATATGCTTTGCCTTTGCGTGCCTTTATCCGACTAATTACTGTTTCTCGCATCTCATAATCAATGCACATAATATTTTTATTTTTGTTTAAAATTGCAATTATATAAAATATCCCAACTCTGTGCTTTATTGACTCGGTTGAATATTCTGCACTGCGACCAGAGTGAAGTTGTGGGATTAATACCATTTCAATATATATTTGTTTACTGAATAAAACTGAATTATATACTGAACGTTTTATTACATATCGCAAAAATGAATACTGCTCTTTCTGAGAGCGCTCTAACAAAATTAGTGGATCTATTAGTAGTCCAGAGAAATTAGACAAAATAAAAGCAAAACTTCGGAAAAATTGCCGGAAAGCTGGATTTTGGTATGAGCCTTGATATTGTGGTTTTAAACAAAATGTCAAAAGTCCTCGTCGATCCGAGTGCCGCTAAAAATTTTAAGGGGGGGGCAAAGGTCACCAAAAACGGTATTTCGTGAATATCTCGTTAACGGTCACTTTTACAGAAAAAATATTAATTATCAAATTTGTAGCTTATGAAATTTCTAACAATAAAGATATCATGACTTTTATTCGTAAAAGTAACCGTTTTGGAGATAATTCGATTTACAGAGTTGAAACGTGCACTCTTTTCCACACCACCTTCGAGGTAGAGTACACGGTGCGTTTTTTTCATGTGGTGTCCCCAGTAGGCATATTCCACGTTTAGATTTGTTTGAAAAATGTTTATTTAAAAAAAAATATAGTGAACTTGTTCATTAATCAATTTTGGATTCAAAACAGGAGTTATTAATATTCATCTTCAAACTCTATTTCAATCGGTATGCTTTCCTCTTCATCATCTTTTTCTTCTTCTTGTTGTTCTTCTGCTGTCTTCTCTATTTCCATAGATTCAGTCAGGAAACGTGATGGATCTACATCTTTAGTGGAGTCGCAAGTATCGACATCATTTATATCGGGTGTTACATTTAAGGCTGTAGGAGCCACAGAAATTATTCGGCTAAAGATCGATTTATATATCTACCTTCTATAGATGAAAAGCGTATCGATGGTGGACAGTCCTCAGTTTTGACATTATTAACAGAATTATAACAAAAAAATAATTTATCTCTTCAAATAAAAAAAATTGGTTAATTTGTGATTTTGTCGTTATTTGTTACTATTTTGAAAATCTCTTTAAATATACATAAACTTTATAATGGGGCGCAGGACATAACTCAATAGAATTATTTTTATTATTTTTTTGTTAACGTGTAATTAATTTTTTAAAATGGGACTATCTATTGTTAAGAATAAAAGTTGCTACATCTTACATATTTCTCCTTCTAGACTCTTTAAATTTCTTCACTTCCAGCGGTAGATATCGCCAACTGAAATTATGGTTAGTAAGCGGTGATTAATCAAATAACAACTAAAAAATCATGAATTCAAATGTTTAATTCTTCCATGCCGAGTACTAAAGACAAGAATAGATATAGATAAGAAAGGACGGACAATGCATACTTCAACGGTAACCAGGTATGCGGATTAAAATAATGTTAGGGTCGCAATTCTTGTCTTTTCTGGTTTATGAGTAAAAGTACATATACTTTGTATTTCATACTGATTTCTATTTAGTTAGATAACAAATTTTCTACGCAAATTTCCTTGACACAAAAGCCACTTTTTCGTGTTTTTTGGTCACAGGATATGTTCTTGGTATTGTCAATCAAAGAATAAATATAACAATAAAATGGCTAATTATTGAACGAAATCGCCCAGACATTTAAAGTAAACTTTCACTGATAAACGTCAAATATAATGATGACTAATTGGATTTTATCAGTGTATAATGCACTGGTATCATTTTCTTAATTCGTGATTAATTACCTGTTTACCCCTATTCCCATTTTAAACAGGTAATCAACTTCATATTACCATAATGACATCATTTCTTCGTCTATATCAACAAGAAGAACAAATCAGTTCTCAGGCATCAGCCGTTTACGAGTGTTCTATTGAATTTATTCATTTGTATACTTTTTCTAAAAGAATTATGTTATCAATACGATGGAATTCTTTGATGAATAATGATTTCTTTAATGAAATAATAAATGGAAGAATATTTTCAACCGATAAACGTCCTACGTTGTTATTCCATTAATTGAGAATCAGTTTTTCGCAATGATTAAAAATCTGGTGTGATACACTCACACAACTTCCTTTTACAGTGATCTTATAATTAGCAAAAAATTTTATTTTTAATTTTTAAGCATTTTCAAAATTTTCATAAATTGCAAATTTTACAAAAACGGTACAAAATAGAGTGTTAGTTGAAGAGACAAATTTTCTCTAAAATTTTAAGCTGAATTCAAAAATGTAATAATATACCGGGTCTTCTATTTAGAATAGGAGTTAATAAAAAAATTGAAAAAAAACAAAAGAAACCCATTTTAGAAGTATTCAACTGGAAAATCACCTACCTCACATCAATACACATGAACAATGTAATCAAAATGTAAAGTTTCAAAAAAATCGTTAAGAGCCGTTTTTGAAAAAATCGAAAAAAAAACTGAAAAATCACAAGAGTATACACCTACTTCCGGTTATGCGATTTTCTTCAAAAGCTTGCTGTCTCATCTACATAGTACGTACAAAAAACTTTCACGTGTCATAAATCTTTTCGTTTTTGAGATATTCTGTTCACAGACAGACAGACACACACAGTCACACAAACAGACAAATGAACAAAAACATGTTTTGTGGCTTCAGGGGACTCGAAAACGTGAATATCTGTTGAAAACTCAATTTCGAATTTTTGGGGTGAATCCTTTATCGTACAAGGAAGTAAAAAATGTATGCTACATCTTCGCCGTACATTTTGAAAGACTCTCGCGTCATACATTAGCAACTCTTATTATTTTACAGAAAATCTGTTGATCAACCATATTGAAAGAACTAAAAAAGTGTTTAAATAAATCAAGCTTTGCACTTTGGTATTCAAATTCTTGTCCGTCGAAAAAAATCCAATAAAAACATTTATAGGGGTTGCTAATTTCAATCCCGTAACGCCATCCCTAAAAATTTCAAACAATTCTTAAATAAAAAATTTTATTGCTAAAAAATATCTGCCAATTCTTAATTTGATATCATTTGCCAGGTTTCAGTAAAATGACACAAATCTAATTTTAACCCCCCTCTAATATCTTTGAACACATCCTCAAAATATTTTCTTCTCCTCCCGGCTTATCCTGTATCTTATTTGACAAGCATTTATTTGTTTTTAAATTTATACTAATAAATGCGCTTGTGCTATAATTTTTGTTAAAATAGTAAATTAATTTTCTCTAAAACCCTGGATAATTTTGTTGAAATCTTTGTCAATTAAAACAATCCTTATTGTTATCCTCCACATAAATAATACAAGTGCTGGAAGACGTGCATCTTATTATAAAATTGTCATTTACAGCCTAGCCAGGTATAAGACTTAGCTTATCAGAGACCCATCTATGACGCATTGAAGTCGCCTGAATAGATCATCTATCCCCTGTCAAGAATCTCTACGCGTAGCCCTCGGTAGTAAAATTTATTTGAGCTAGATGTGTATGATAAGTTGCATAAGTGATTTGTTACGAATTTTCAAGTGAATCCTACCACGCAAGACTGGCGAGATAAAGTATTTTTTTTTCGTATTTTGTTCACAACGTTGTTTATAGTGTAGTTATAGTGACGCTCTCCAAAGCACCCTACATTTATCAGTCTACCCAATCCTCTACCTTAAAATAATTCCAGGTATCTTAAAATTTCTTAAATAATTTGTTATAAACGTTTGAAGAAAAAATACTATATGTTATTCGGAACAAAAGTATCTTTATGTGGCTAGGCTGTAATGATCTGCGTCACAAGCTCGGCAGATAAACAGTCCAGCCACGCCAAATAAAGTATAATTTTTGCTTCTAATAACATAATATACTATTATGCTCCTACGCGAATAGCAAGCTGATGTTCCTTGAAGTTTTATGACAACGGAGGGGAACTTTTCGGAGCACATTCTTTCTCTATCTAGACTACAGTGTACTATATATGTGTTTCTTTCTATTTTTATGGGCTCTGAAACAAGGAAATTCTGGAATATTTCAAGTCGCAACCCCAATGAGATATACATGTCAATCGCTGGCCATAGACACACGTTTAAAACCGCCACGAATGTAGTACATTCGTCGCAGTTTCGAACGTGTGTATATGAGCAGATATAAGCTGGGTATAAACACACGTTCAAAACCGTCACGAAAAACTACATACGTGGCGGTTTTAAACGTGTGTCTATGGCCAGCTATTGAGGAGTGCATCTATTCGTTTCAACTCTGTAAATCGAATTATCTCCAAAACGGTTACTTTTAAGAATAAAAGTCATGATATCTTTATTGTTAGAAATTTCATGAGCTACAAATTTGATAATCAGTATTTTTTCTGTAAAAGTGACCGTTAACGAGATATTCACGAAATACTGTTTTTGGTGACCTTTGCCCCCCCCCTTAAAATTTTTAGCGGTACTCGGATCGATGAGGACTTTTGACATTTTGTGTAGAACCATAATATCAAGGCTTATACCAAAATCCAGCTTTCCGGGAATTTTTCGGAAGTGCAATGTCTAATTTCTCTGGACTATAGATGCCATCTATTTTATTAATAGTACAGGCGATCAAATTTCTCCAACAACTATAAAAAACTGTTCTCTCATGTAGGCTTTTATATAAATAGTGATTCTAAAGTTGATAATGAATTCGAACCGGATGACGATTTACCTTTATCGGGTTATTACATAAGTTTGTTTCAATTATTTTATTATTATTATCTGTATTGTTAGCGTGTATGTATGTATACCTTTGCATAATAAAGCTTGTTAAAACAAAAACGGATTTTTTCCCGAAGCGGATGCCTCTATGGCATCGTGTTTGTCTTGCTTTTGGGAAATTTCACTGTATTTGATTTAGGTCATTTACATATCTTTGATATAATGAAATTTCTATAAATTTTTTTAAAATTTGTCTTGCTATACTTCGCATAACTAAATCTGATCTAGTACTAGATAGTGGTCGACCCATAGCTACCCCGAATGTTTGTTTATAGTAATTATATGAAAAATAGTTAAAGGGCGGGTAAAGGTAAAACAGCTCAAAGTAGCCAATGCTTCAAGCGTCATACTACTACGTATGTGGGCCGATCATATCAAACATTTTTTTGTATGATAGCCTGTAGTTTTATCTGTCAAACGATATGGATTTCATGGCAATTTATTGGTAGGAAGGTTATTAAAAAAATATTTTGAAAACACATTGCAATTTGTCTTCAAAGAGTTTTCTCCTAAATGGCTTGTCCAATCTTAGTTTTTTATATCAGAAATATTCGTCTTCACAGTTCTAGTGTATGAGATAAAAATAGAATAAATTCTGAAAAAATATAAAAAATAAGTTTAAAAAAGTCAAGTTCCCTTTGTATGATTTTTATGAAATTATCTCATTCGCTAGATATTAAGAAGTCTAGGGTATTGGCAGCGTACATAAATCAAACAAGTAGAGACACTTACTGTCGGTTCCTTTGATGTCAAAATACCGATTTGGATGACCTTGAACGGCTCCTTGGGGGGGGGGGGGGGGGGTACTTTCCGATAGTGCTAACAGATGGCGCCACTGCTTTATCACATATAATTGGTAACATAGCCAGTAACTGGCTCTGATTGGTAGAACTTTGTGCTGCCATCTGATAGTCAAGCTTAGAAGTACCTCCCGAGTTACTGTCCCAGGCACTCTAGACAGGTTTCGACATTTGGCATGAGTTTCTCTACTTGTTTGATGTATGTACGCTGGCATTGGCGTAAACAGAATTAAAAATGTATGTTTTGTTGTTGAGAAAAACGCCTTAAAATGAAAAATGTTAGTTCTAGAGTTGGCCACTTGGTGTCGCATGAAATTTTAGTTGTCAAAGTGATGAGCAGGTAGTCCCATGGCTCGATCAACTTCATTGAAGGTCGTTAACTGCTAATCCGATTAGCACGGCAGGCAAAACTCTTTTCAAAATATGCGATAATCGATATAATTTTGTGAGTGCATGGGAAATTTATAGAACCTTCTGTAGGTACTACATACATTTTATTCGTATAAGAGACATAAATGTATTATAGACAATTGCTATATGTATGTTATATTTATAAGTATCTATTGTTCTGTTTAGTGATAGCTCCACATCTGAACTAGTCATATAATTTATGTAGTGACTATTTTACTTTGAGCTTGCCCTTAATTAATGCAATGCACCATATTAGTAAACCTATAATTACTTTCAAATCAATTATTTCAATTAAGTACTCTTATTCAGGGTGGTTCGCCAAATCTAGATCTCTATTAGTTGAAGTTTAAATTTTTTATTTTAATTCGTGACTATTTAATGACATCAAATGTTAACTTGACTTCTACATTTACTCAAACCAGGTATTGACTAATTTATTTTTACATTGACATAACTATCAATTAACTCACCAAAGTAAGTACTTACTGCTTTGTTTTATATTTTACTCTTTCTTTTATTGTTCGTAATTCAAAATGCTTTGATATTAATTACTAACACAAACCTTATCACTTCTTCAGCTCACAATGCCAATATTTAAATACCACTTCTCCTATCCTCAAGAGATCCCGATGTTCACCTTATGCAACACCTACAGCTTATTCCTGTCAACCAACTCCAAACGTCCTCAGAATCCGGTATCGCTCCCCTCATCAATTGTCACCTTCATGCCAATAGACTCCTGGTAAGTTTCAGCTTTATACATGAATCTGATCTTATCTTGTTTATTCCTTAGATAGTCCTCTGCACTCAGCAACCCCCACAGAAGCTGTCCAAGTCCAGCTGGCACTCTTACTAACCTCCTTCTAGATGAATGACCTCACTTTCATACAACCACCAATGTAACCAATGAATATTTAATTATGTGTCACCTTCACCAATAAATCCAATTTTCTCCAATTCGGTAGTTCTCTGGTTCTTTCTATTTAATTCACTGTATTAGACAATCTCTTCACTGATTGTTTAGTTTTTAATAAATTATTATTTCATTTTCATTTCTGCACCTCGTAGATTTGTTAATAGCCTTTAAATTTGTATACTACCAAATAACTATACAAATAAGGCATAATTTCTGACTTGTATTGATCAAAATTAAACATTTCAAGATTATTTTAATTTTTTTTTCGGGTTTGTTTTTACAACTGACTAAACAAAATTTTCATTTCTATAAGATACAATTTTTCTTGCCCTCTTATAAATTTTTAATATCCTATTATTACATGCTATCAATTCTTATTATTATAACAAATACATTTGTCAATTGTAACCTTGGCTTGAAACTTATTAAAATTAACTGCAACCATTAAAATTTGAATACTCAATTGCTATTTATACCTCAAATTACCTTATTCATTGTCTTAATTAATGTTATCATTCTTATTGAACTTTACACACAATCTTTATTAAACACTTTAGAATTTGATTATAATTAACGTTCCAAATTCATCATTTCTATCATCCATATTTTAAAACGACCTTTTGCATATCATAACAGTATATACAAACAAGTAGATATCATTACTGCATAATTATATCACTTAAACATGTAGGTATGCACATATATTTACAACATATATCTAATACTTACTATATTGCTAGCGGCTATGAGTGGGAAACTCACCAAGGAAGTGAGACAGGCAACCAACTCTTCAATGTACAATGGTGAGCTGTGTGCAAGCGCGGCGGCGTCGTCCGGCCAATGGGGAAGTGGCCAAGTTTAAAATTCGCTTCTAAAGGCGGAGTTCGAATTCTCACGCATGCGCACGAGGTGCGTTATACTCTAAGTGAGACTATGTCGGCGTCGTAATGTTTTCTGACGTTACCAGGCCCTACTAGCAATAGTAAGTACGAAGCAATGAAGACAAAGAAAATTGGTTGGTGAAAAACAACAGTTACTAAAAAGTAGTGTAATGTTGAACTATATAGCTGAAAAGGAAGAATAATATAATATCAGGTTTATCACTAAGTGAAGTACATAGAGGAATTGAAGGCTTTTTAGCAAAACAATTACAAGTTGCAACAGAAATAGAAAAAAACCAAGGTAATAAACACAGATGAGAAATCTCAGATAATAAGAGTGGAACTCAAATAACTGACCGAAGAGCAGGAAATAATGAGTGCAGAAAGAATAAATTGAGAATACAAATAGTATATTAGGTATGTTATTAGAAGTAAAAGTCATACCTTGTGTGGCTGGATCGGATGTCCAGGCGAGGCACACAAAGTCACTTTTACTTTTACTATAGCATATGCTATTTTATTTTCAAACGCCCAAACTAATATAAATAAAAAAGTATTTCAAAACTTACGATTATCGAGAATTGATGAACGTCAATTCCTGACAATCAAGAAGACCAACTCAAAAATATTTTAAAGCTAATCAACTTTTTGGAGGTATAGTCCAGTGCATTTAGGATTTGACCTCGGAAAAAATCCTAGGGAGCTGAAACTTGGTTTACACCTACCTTCCGTCGTTCCACATAAGTGTTGAAAAGTCCCCAACGATCCGTTGTACGCATAACTTTTTACAGTACCCAGAAGATTGATTTTTCGGTTTTTTCAACTATATCTTCGTTTCTATCGACTTTACGACGACGACGAAGCAATAACAAAGGAAAGGTAAGAAAATTCTCTACAAAAAAGGTTATCTATAGTTTTTACATACAAGCAACAGTTTTCACGGAAATTCGGTAGGAAGGTCATGAGTTTAGGAAATATTATTATTCTGCTCCATATTTCAGGGTTTTAAAGTTAGAAAATACACAACATGTGAGTCATACTTCATGAAACAAAAAACATATTAAATGAACATTAATAAGTAAAAAGGATAAAAAAATTCGATTGAAAAAGGTTCAATTTATAAAAAAAAATTGTATTAGTTATTAGAATTTAAAAAATTATCCTTTTCTCATTTCTTTCTCTTCTTCCTCTTCTTTCTTTTCTTCTTCTTCCTCTTCTTCCTTCTCCTCTTCTTCCACTTCTTCTTCTATTTCTGTTATTTTTTCCCCTTTTTCCTCATTTTTCCGTTCAATTGGTGAGAGCAAAGACCCTTGCTCAAAGGCATACATAGCATCGATCTCTGAATCGTCAATGTTCTGATCGCTTTCTATTTCGGTTGCCTGCGAATCCTCCACTGGTGCAGCGTTCAAACAAGATTGTCCGTGACAATGACCGCAAATTGGTGTGCAGACTAGTCCCAATTTTCGACAGCCACATAATGGTCCGCAGCCTTTTGTGCAATTGCAAAAAATCATTTTGAGAAGACAGTCCGGAGCAGGAGGTGCTGATGTTTTTTTTGCGTGTAATAAGTTGTCCTTCAATATCCATCCCCAATCTTCGGGATTTAATTTATTACCCAACCAAGTCTGTACTTGATAGTAGACTCGGTAGAGATGCTCTTCAGCTGCTTTGGCTGTAGGTGGTAATAGGCTTAACCTTGCAGCTTTGTCTTTACCTACGGATTTAGCGAAGCACAAATAACGATAGTTATTTATGGAATCTTCTTTAACTGGAGCGCCATATATGCCCAAACAAAATAGTAATCCATTTTGAGCAATTGATTTGTGGGAAGCATCACTTTTATTGAAAATTTGAGCGGCATTCTGTAAGTCCTGTCTTTTTTGCAATAATTTCAGAGCTCCTGTTTTTCCCTTATGGAAAAGAGCAGAAGTTGTATCACAACCAGAGAAAGCATGTAAAAATAAAATATGGTCCTTGCTCTTTTCATGTTGATCGAAACTTCGGGAAGAGAACGTTTTTTGCTGGACTGCTCCTTTGCCGGGTTTGAGAAAAAAAATTTCTTTCTCAACAGCTGTTCGAGCCATTAAAATAACCAAAAGATCAATATCCTCTCCAACAACAACGGTAGTATTTGTATGTGAATGTTTCAGTGCTGTTTCAATAATGAGAACGTCAGCATCACCCTCAGCCTGTTCGACGAGGAAATTTCTGGCTTTGAATTTTTTTGACAGCATCGAAATCAATTTGCATTTGTTGTTGCTGTTTGAAAGAAACGTTTCCTGGCTGACTGTTACATTCATTGTCTCGTCAAAAAATACGTCAGCAGATGACATTTTTGAAGATCGGCGAAGTTGTTCCATAGCTTTCACATTGTTTTTGCTGTTGCTATACCCATCAAAAACAATCACTTCGTTTTCACCAAAATTTTTATGGACATAGTTAATATATGTTGTACAAATATGATCAAAGGTGTCATTTTGATGCCACACAGTGCGATGCAATAGAAATCCTCCATCGATGACATAAGTGGCATTTGCGAGATCAGATGGAAGTGCTGATGGTTTAAAGCTGTCAAAGAACGATGACTTTTTGGTCTTGCGCATTCCCACTTCGTCGAATAGTGACATAGGATACGGAGCCAATTCGTATTGGAGATAATCGCGAAGCTCGTCGTTAGATCTTTTCATGATACTGATCCTTTGAAATAACAATAATGGATCAATAGCGACAGTAGTACTGGAAACTTTAATGTTACTGTTGACTGTCAGCAGTGGAAGTACTCTATCAGAGCGTGAAAACTTGATGTCCTTAAAATTTTGACCAATTTTTCTTGCCATTGTAGTAGCACCTATAACCTGCGCATTATGACAGTTTATCCTATCATCGCCAGTTATCCCCGTTGCGATAGACATAATTTTTTGGACGCATGGAAATGGATTATGCGTTTGGAACCATTCCGACAGTTTCTCCACGTCTGCAATGTCTCTAGTCACACGAGAATCTCTCGCGTCGACATGCTGCTCTCCCGAATCAAAGGAAAGTTTACAATAATTCTCAAGTCTTTCAGAAACATTGCTTGCAGTCAATAGTCCAACTGTCCATTTATTCAAGACGCTCTGCTTCGTGCTTCTTCCACGCGTAAATCCCTCTTTTGATTTTGACGACTTCATTAGAAACTGCTCGATTATCATATCGCTCCATGTCCCACAAAAATATTTATTCGACCGTTTTATGGAGAAAAAGTTGCCAGTGAATTTTTTAAACGCTTCAGTTTCCATCGAAGTTTCTAATCCCTCCATGTCCTACATATACAAATGGGACGATTTTGCATAAAGAAAATGTCCTGCTGCGTGAAAATATGGTAACATTCTTTTTACAGCAGTTAAATGCATCTTTCAATTTCCCATTCTTTCTGCTCTTACAAATTATTTTTCAACAGTAATCATTACGAAATATTGTGCCCATAGTTTCGCAGTAGGGCTTTTATTTTGTAAGTCAGAAATTTTTTCGTCAAATTTATTTTTCAACTCTCCAACATTGTTTGACTGTTCAACGTCTTTAAAAGATAGCGATGCTTCGTCTAGATTCTTTAGACAGATCTCTATTAACTTATTTTCATCGACGCCCAATGTCATCTCATTCAAAATGATTTGAGATAATGCAACCAAGACCAGTGTGTGGGCTCTGATAGCTCTGGAGTAATAATGACCTGATAAAATTTTATCGACCGAATTTTTAGCGTAAATGGTGCTGATTACTTCTTTTAAACCGCTTCCTGCCATAATGTACCCAATCGATCCGAGATATGACATGAGCAAATGGAAACCTCCAAGCCTAACGATTATTTTCGAGAACGGAGAATTTTCATTAGACGATGCAACAATTTCGCGAGCTTTATGATAGAGCGGTTGATCAAATGTTACTACGCACGTTGTGTGGCCGTAAACTTGTCCATCATTGAGAATACATTGCAACGTCGTATAAATACTGTTGTAATCGCTTGCTGGATGATTAATGAACGGTAGGTAAATTATCCGTGATTTAAAATATATCTCGTCTTTTGTTATAAACTCCATAAACCCACCCCAACCTGGTATTTTCGGTAGATTCTTCCATTTTCCAAGCATCCATAATAGATCTACGTTCCGGAGCATTGACATTGTTGGCACTTCGTCGAAATCAAGATTCTTCACTACAATATTTTTTAATCCTTGAACCCCACGATTTTCGAAAATGTTCAATTGGACTTTCCCGATGGCTGTCATGTCTGCTGCAGTGGGAATTGTTTTTAATCTCGACATAAGTTGGTCATCCTGAATTTTATCGTGTGGAGTCACTATTCGTATAATTCCCATGGAATGGAAAGTATTTGAGCCGTCAATCGTAGCCACATTATGATCAGCGTTGTCACCAACATATTGAATGAAACAACCTTCTTCCGGTGGCGCAATAAAATGTCGAGAATGAAATAAACTCGAAGCCTCATACAACATTGTTTCTTTGTACGATGCACATACACCTGAACTTGATAAAATATCCACTAAGCGTTTTGACGCGAAATGTCTATGCATATAAACAGACACTCCAAGCTGTACAGGCGACTGATATGATCTCGGACGAACCGCAGACATGATAGCGTGACAAATGGTGGTACATTTAATTTGAAACGGCTGTAATTCCGCTTTTTTGTCCTTCAAAATTATTTCATTCACTAAAAAAAGCAAGGAGTTTGGAATGGCATCATTTACGTGGTTAAACATGAAGTCGCTTGGTGGATAATATTCAGTTTCACAAGCTATTAAACGAATATCTCGTCGAAGAATAGTTGCAGCTGCTGCTAGAATTCTTAACTTTTCTTCCTGAGGGTCCTGCTTTCGATTTTCATACCACGTTTTGTTTAAATCATATTGTGCGTCTCGTAAGCAAACAATGGTCAATCCTCCACGTTTGCTAGTAAAAACGATTCTATCACCGTATCTTTCTTCCAGTTTTTTCTTTATGGTCTTATCATCTGGATGGTAATCTTCTAATGCTTCTTTCAATTCCGTTAAAGTGAATTGGCAGTCGTTATCTTGTTCGATGTACGAAAAAATAAGTTCCATTGCTACAACAATTTGGGCATCCCGAGGGCGACCTTTTGCGTTTCCTGTTTTTATAGTGTGAAAATTGGAGAAGCAAGCTTCGTGGTATTTGGCTGCAGCTGCGACTAAATCACATTCATTGATGATTCTTAGTTTGACAGCCTTTGCCAGTTGGTCACCTCTCTTCTCTGCCACTTTCATGATATTTTCTTTGAAGGTGATGGTAGAAACGTGTCTAATTTTTTGTCGAAGCTCTTTGCGCTTTCTGTTTTCTGTTCGTTCATCTGCATTTTCTCCGCAAATAAAACAACAATTTTGAAAATTAAAAACAGATGCGTTCTACCGCATTTTGTTTTTTGGTGGGCTATACGAGGAACCATCAGCATTATCGACAGAATGTTGCCGTTTAAAGGCTTTAATACTTGAACTCCGTATATAATTTTTACGGCATCTTACGTGCACACGAATTGAAGTTCCACGACGAAACATATCGACTTTCCCATCCTCTCTTTCAATACTAGCTTCGATTAACGTTGGTAATTCACGGTCAACCGTTACTGGGTTTTCATTTTCGAGCGATTCATTACAAATACAACACACACCGTTCATTTTTTGTATGACATTTCTTACATAACACAGTAAAAATCTTGTAGCACGTTAGTAAATGCGTCCGTTACCAACCGAGGACTAACCTATACTGGTATATTTAATGTGACAGGTCTCGACCCATGTTACGCTCCGAAATGACAAAAGCGGGTGAAGCGCACCTGCTCGCTCCAAGGTCGGATATAGAAGTACGAGAGTTCATTTTATTCCTGCCATACCATGGGGTATACAATGTATCTAACAAAATGCATTCGAAAACTATATTTCACCTTCTGTGTATTGTTTAACTTTAAAACCCTGAAAAATGAAGCAGAACAATAATACTTCCTAAACTCATGACCTTCCTATCGAATTTCCGTGAAAACTGTTACTTGTATGTAAAAACTATGCCTAACCTTTTTTATAGAGAATTTTGTTAGCTTTCTTTTGTTATTCTACCTTCGTAGTCGTAAAGTCGATAGGAACGAAGATATAGTTGAAAAACCGAAAAATCAACCTTCTGGACAGGTAAAAAGTTATGCGTACAACGGATCGTTGGGGACTTCTCAACCGTTATTTGGAACGACGAAAGGTAGGTGTAAACCTAATTTCAGCTCTCTAGGATTTTTTCCGAGGTTACATCTATTTTTCGGATAAATGCACTGGACTACTACTTACTACATAGACACCTACTCACCAATTGAGGCAGCAGCTAATACCATGGAAAATATGAATATCTCTCGATTCTTACGACAAACTTGCAGAACCTGGTCCATTAGAAACAGAAAAGCGAATAAGAACTAAATTACAATTAGTACGTTACATTGTTATAGCCCAAGCAGGATGTTACTACACGTTAATAGAAGAATTGCAGAGATCACCCTAACTGTACTCTGTAACAGGCTAATTTGTCCGGCTCAGATATCAGGGGAAAAAGCGGTTCGCTACAACGATACCAATTTGGGCGAGATGATGATCACTAAGGGTGTTAAAAGTGATCCCAAAAGGGTATTGATGGAAGAAGATTGAGCGCCACGAGCTTTATTCTGATTATGCTCAGGAAGTTACTGAACGCCCCCGTAAAAACTCGAAATTTAGAGACCGTCACATCGCCTCGCAGATCCTGTCCTGCTCTGAGCTTGCGTGAAACTTACCTAGGGTAATTCTTCGCATTTGCAAAGATTTCTTACACGTTTTCTACAATCCACGCTAGTACACAAATAAATACACAACTAACTACAAACCACAGTAATAAAATGCTTTAGCAATTAAATTTAAATTAGTATCTATTGAGTACTTGCAAGATATAAAAAGACAAAGGCGTTGTACACCGTTTCATATGAACAGGTGATTAGGTAAACATTATATATTAAATTAAGGCCAAAGGGGGTTAGTAATGTTAGAGCATTTACTCGGCCTTGCAATGCTTCCGGGTGTATTTATTCATTAGTAGCATCAATTAATATTGCCCAACTAATTGGTAGCTTTAAAATTGGATCCAGGTTTGACTTAATTTCACTTTGACTGATTTAAGGAATACCAAGTAACAGAAATTACATTTATTCACCACTATTTACAGTTCAGGTAAATATTAAGGATAAAACCATATAAGCATGTAAATTATCTATAATCATATACTTATACAAAATAAATGTTAGTTATATATTTCCCTTGCGGTTGTGCAGATATGCTACCCAAATTGCCGGAGTGGCTGCGCTTTCACTTACTCGTTGATAGTCACTGAAATGTCCAGGGTAAGTGGTGGATGTTGGCAGTACTACGAATTTAAAAACAAACGTCAACACAAGTGCAGTGAATACATGGTGTTATCAGTTACTTTATTTAATGAAAGCAAATAAATGTTTCTATACCACCTTGGGCTACTTTCTTTTGAAGGCGGAATGCCCCCACGTACGTAGCTGTAGAATTCGGCTCATTGATAACGGCGGGCGGCGAGAAGTTATCTCCTTTTGATAGTGGGCGAAGAACGGATAACCACAATGCTCAATGTAGTTTAATTTTAGACCTGAGGTAATCGCATACTACGCCGGGAAATTCAAGCTGCGTTTGGGCCAAAAAGTTTTGGCGATGTCGGGCTGTGTTACACAACGTAGTTCGGTTTCTGGAAAATTTTAGAGCTGCTCACTTGCGGCGCTGACTTCCACGCACCCGCTAGTAATAGCTAAGAAATTATGGGGTTTTTTGGACTATGAATTGGCTAGAACAACGTGACCCGATTCTCAAATCTGTGTTGCTTTTGAAATTAAGAAGTTGGTGTGGTTTCGGGACTCTGAATTAGGAGAACAACGGGTCCCGCTTCTCAGGTCTGCGTTGCTTTAACTTACGAAATTATTGGGAAGTTGTTGGCTCTTTACCTAAAGTAAGTTTATCTACAAGGCGCCTAATAACTTTAGACAGCGGAACGGATTAACTAATAGTTTATTTTTCGGAATCTGAATCGTCGTTGTCTCTCTCGGGCATCAAGGCGGGAGTGAATGTGCGCGAGGAAAGCTTCGTCGTTGCGATCGCGCATAATTGCGTATTTTACAGTTTCGCGCGGGCTGAAGGTTTTTTATTTGAAAAACGAAATTTTAAATGCCATAATATTGTATTATAACTAATTCGCATTTAAAATAATAGGAAAACATTACAGCCTAAGCTAACGCAACAAACAGAAACTACGTTAATAATAATCACACCGTACAGTTAATATGATTCAATGCAAAGCGCTTGACCGTCAATCGGTTCAATTACATTTGCACCGTCCGAATATTTTTGACCGGCTCGATAACACAATTGAGGTAAGCACGCAGACTTAAATTTTAACGAATGCATTCTGCAGCTCAAGATACACTGGGCTTCGATAGGTGTTACACACAAAATAATGATTAATGCACTAGAAATAAAATAAAAAACACAGTACCTTCAAAGTCCTGGCGAACCGAATGTTCGCAGGCTGAGGCACCGGCAGGAGGGTCTTGGCGGGGCTTGCTATCCACCATCGGTGGACAACAAGGGGTTTTCTGAAGGGGCTGACGACTCCACGGCGCGACCAAAGGGAAGAGCTCTACGGCACGGCGAGAGGGTGGTGAGTAAAGGTCCACGAATTACGAGATGGGTAGCAGGCGGACAACAATAACTACTTAAACTACCCGGGGCGGCATTTGGATAATTTTTCCTGGGGAATCCGCACAAAAGCGAGATGGCAAACTTGTTTCTACAATTAAGGGAGATTTCTGACACACTCACACTATCCTACGCTCGGAGTTAAACCCCTGGTGCTTGGGAAAATCTCCAAGCTTTCACTTAGGGTTCACAAAAGATGCGTCTTGCACTCACGACTGTTAGCGGAAGAATCTCGCTTGCTACCAAGGGCGCGCGCGGATCCTATTCAATTTCTCTGTCTCATTTTCATGCACACACGCAGTCGTTCCCTTTTTGATTGCCCTACCTTGCCTCATTCTTTCTGCGCCTGCAATGATGACCTAAGCGTTGCCCAAAAGTACTTAAGATAAGGGTCCGTCCGGTACGTGTGTCGATCGGCACGTACGCCTTCCGGTTTCTTTGAATAAACATTGAGTCCATCTGTGGGCAACTATAAAAAATAATTAAAGGAATTTGTACCAAATAGGTTGCCGACCTTTAGAAGGTGATGGCCCAAAGCGTACTTTGATAATAAAAGAAGAAATGGCCCTTCGGTGAACGGATGGCAACAAATCTCGTCACTCGTTCGGTTGTTCCGTAAATCTCATTGAAGCGGGAACGGGGGTTCGTTTAAGTACTTAAAGATCGGAAGGGGCACTAAGGCGTAATTAAAATTGAAACATTCTGGAAGCCCTAACAACATGTAGAATAGACCTACTGGGGATATTTTACTTCATGGTGGTATAAAATGAGTTTTTCACTAATGCACGTGTAGATTTTGTGGAGCTCTTACGTCTAAACTATTTATTAATTAAAAAAATTATACAGCCATAGAAGATGTCCAAGGCATCATTATCCATGCCAACTGCATTGAGATGTGTAAATACCCCAATAATTTCAATCAAGACGATGGTTAGTCTCGTGTTTCCATGTAGAAAGCGCACATTTCTAAACCCACCTACCGCTCTCTTCACTCAATCGCGACGACTCGAGTATAAATTTCGCTTTTTTCCTTTCGATATGTATAAGAGTTTTGCTTCTGTCGTGGTTGCCACGTTGAGTTACCGTGCTCGTTTTCTTATCTCCTTATGATTCCCCTTACGAAATTGAATGAAGCGGGAAGGTCTGGTACGATTTACACAGTGTAGGAAAACTAAGGAAGAACTTATGTAATACATGCCCATTTGGAGCACTGTCATTTCATGTGAATCGACTCGGACAACAATAAATAATAAAGATTGCTTAATATATATTACACAATACCTAAGAAACTTTTAAGACAGCAAATATTGTTAATTTGTATTGTAGGTCGAGGCAAATAGACTATCACTGATATATTCCATTCTGTTTACCCAGTAGTCATCTTCAATTAGGCTAAAAATTTAAGAATGAAATAAAAGTAAATACTGTGCTGTTCATCAACCGTTTGTAGTCATTCCTTGGTTTGTTAGTAAAGCAGTTTTTGTTTCAAATATCACATATTATCGAGAATACCTAAAGATGTTTGACAGTAGTCTCACCTCGACTGCCTTGCTTCTGTTTTGCACATTGGGATTTACATCAAGTTCTCTCTTTATTAACAGTGCGGGCTTAATACTGAATTGGCCTAAATGCTGCCGACCATGAACAGTTCTGGTTGATGACGTTATTAGTAATGCTACAATAGAAGTTATACCAATCGTGAACAAATTCATAATGAACTAACAAGAGAAGCTCTACTGAAGAATGGGGGGTTAAATTGTGTAGCTATAGTAGTCTAATTAAAATACATATAATTTTAATGAACCGCAGTATATTCGAGCATTATTAACATTATTAAAATGATTAACAAAAGTTATTGATTTTCAGGACGAGCAATGAATAGCTTTCAACTATGGTTACTTTAAAAAATAATATAAAACTTCGTTGTAACCATCAGATCGTACTCAGCTTCCCTTAATTAATGCTTTGTCAATTATACTAGATTCCTGAAAGTCTGTCGCAATTTTATGTAGACTGATTGGTTCGATTCCCAGAGCTGGAGCATTTATACATGTGTATACATCCATTTGCCAATTAGAATACATATTGGGCCCTGCTTGTGGAAGTATTTTGCTGTGGTTAAAATATATATTAACCTCGGCGGTCGGCGCCATTTATTCTGTCTGTAGTTGAGTCGTGAATCTTTAAAAATGTATTCGTCTTCTTCAATCCTTACCCCTGCGAGAGGGCGTAGTGACATGACAGTTTTATTTTACGCATTGTGCCACGTTTCGTGATCTTGTGCTAAGCATATCGAGGTATATAGTCCTTATCTGATTAGCGTTTTAGTTGACCTGACTATCTGATCGGGCATCTGCCCCTTGATCGCTCCCTATTAATTTTTCCTTCGATGTATTCTAGAAAACAGAATATCTTTTTGATAAAATTGGCTACTAGGTCCTACGTCTCTAAAAGAGTGTCAATAGACAGAAGTAGGGTCACCAAAAAGACCTTTCAATTGCGGTGAGTTTGGAAAAGAGACGATAAATGTGCGATTTATTAAGCAAAGCAGCAGAAAATTCCTCGAGTAAGTGGAATGTACCTGCTACTCATTAGTAATTTAGTAGTCTTTATCTTAATTAACCAACAGAGGACGTATCTGGTAGAACCACTTGGTGCACTTTGATTTAAATTTCGCCTTTTTGAAGATAATTGAATTTCGTTCCCCCTAGCTGTTGAGTGGCATGTTTCCGTTGATTATCGTCAAAAAATAATGTAACAGGACACAACAGCTAAATCAATAAACTGTGCAAATATTAAGGCAGTCACAATGGTTATACAGTGTGTTTCACTTTACATGGAAGCACCCCTGTATTTTCTTTGTTTTTGTATGAATCGATCTGAATTTTTTACCAGTTGTACAACTCACCAAGAGGCATCTATTCATGTCCTTGAGCGCAAATGACGTCTTTAGCCTGGCCTACTACGATCAAGAACATGGGTCGTATTGTCAATATTTTGCATCGCGCTAGAGTTACAGCAAAAAGTTATTAAGAAAAGTTGTTAAGAATCAAAAGAATACCCCAAATACCGATTTTCGTTTAATAATTCGATTTTTTTATTTTTATCCATAAATTTGTCAAAGTCCCAAATTTCAACTTTTAATTTGGTATCAAATGGTGCCATGTAGAAACAACATTTTTATTATTGTTGCAAACGTCATTAGCTTTTAATAATGGCTGAATTACGTTTAACTGTAGCTGAGAAAGTAGAAATAATTCGAATTAATGGTGAAAATGCAAGATCAAATAGAGAAGTAGCTAGAATATTTAATGGAAGGCATCCATGGCGTGCACCTATTTATCCTGGAACTGTTTCAAAAATTAATCAACTTTTTAATTTAACTGGAAATGCATCCCTCGGAGGCAATGATTTTGGCGGTTTATGACGCTAATCCTCCTGAGATATGGCATTAAATGTAACTATTGCACCATCGAAAACTTCCCGCTGTTTGCATTGTCAGAAACTAAGTTGCAGGAAAAATAGGTGCACGCCCTGGATGCCTTCCATTAAATATTCTAGCTACTTCTCTATTGGATCTTGCATTTTCATCAGTAATTCTAATTATTTCTACTTTCTCAGCTACAGTTAAACGTAATTCAGCCATTATTAAAAGCTAATGACGTTTGCAACAATAATAAAAATGTTGTTTCTCCATGACACCATTTGATACCAAATTAAGTTGAAATTTGGGACTTTGACAAATTTATGGATAAAAACTAAAAATTCGAATTATTAAACGAAAATCGGTATTTGGGGTATTCTTTTGATTCTAAACAACTTTTCTTAATGACTTTTTGCTGTAACTCTAACGCGATGCAAAATATTGACAATACGACCCATGTTCTTGATCGTAGTAGGCAAGGCTAAAAACGTCATTTGCGCTCAAGGACATGAATATATGCCTCTTGGTGAGTTGTACAACTGGTAAAAAATTCAAATCGATTCATACAAAAACAAAGAAAATACAGGGGTGCTTCCACGTAAAGTGAAACACACTGTATAAGAATTTAATAAATTTAGTTTTAATAATAAAGTGGAAGTAATGAACAATATGTGTAAATGAAGATTGTACTTTACTACAAAATATAAATATCACAATTAAGAGCATAACTTAGAAAGAAACATGCTTGGCTTGAAGATAGAGTTAGTAATGATAAAACACTCTCCAGAACAGAACTTACTCACACCATAGAAAGAATAACTAAAGCGAATATAGGGCGGGTTACATAGCTAAATAACTGAAAAAACAACGTCTTTACATTTTTATAAATTACCCTGCCATTTTTATTGCCAGTCAGCTCAGTTAGCAATGAGTTATCTCTTACCTTTGCTGTTCTATTTTGTGACAATGGAAAATCAATGTTAACTGTGCTTGCAACAGCTAAAACTATACAATCCAAGCTTCTACTCAAATAAAAGCCAGTTGACTTACACTCAATGTAGAACAAGTATGTATATATGTATATTGCCTATTAAATGCGCTGCAAAAACAATCTTGGAATCAGGAACTAAGTAAAACGAATAGGCAGGTTCTACAGTGTCTTTGCTTAAAATCCAAGTGCAGTTCACGCTGTAGATCGAAACATTATCAATAATGAAATGAAGGTCAAACGTTTCAACTTCTCCGCTTTATAAAACCTCTCCGCTCCTGAAGTACTTGCCAGAAGAGAAAAGAGTTGAGACGTTTTTGTAGAATGTATACCTAGCATGATTTTCTTGGCTGGCAGACGAGTGCAGTGCTATTAAGCGATTATTGTCACAGACGCTGGTGAAACCTTTAGTGTAAAAAAATTATAATGGAGGTCAGCCAGTCATTTGGCCATATGCAGTTTTCTCATAATTTCTGACATAATATATCTTACTTTTCTTGCTCATGAAGAACCTAGATTATTTTGCTGGTATGGTGTAAATAGGCTTTATAGCAGAGTTTACCTTTTTAGGTAAGATTGCTGGTTCTGTTGCGAACCTTTGTAATCAATACATATGGGTGTTTTAAGGAGGTCATCATACTAGCGCCGTACTGTCCGTTGGCCGTTCATCTATGTAGGATGGAACCATCAAGAATTGCCACATCATTATGAATGTAGAAATTGGGGGTATTTATATGAGAACAGATGGTTTAGATATGGTAGTCGCCTCTTATGACATGTAGGGACTATTGTTCATTCCTTATCTAGACAGTTACATTATGCAAGAGAATCAAATAAGAGCTTGAGCACCTTATATGTACATCGATACTGGCAACAATAGATCAAAAGGGTGCGTTATATTTATTACACAATATATAACAAACTGAAAATTTCGTGAATTTTTAATATAAATCTTTTCGCCCAGGTTACCAACGAGATATGCTGTAAATAAAGGCGGATGATTCATTGTACTTGATCTTTAGATAAGCTTGTCATTAAAGCAATTTTTGTTTCAAATATCAATTATTACGGAGAATACTAAAATATATTGGACAGTATTCTCACTTCAAGATTAAACGACATTGTCTTTTACACATTGGAATCTACATGAAAATTTATCTTTGTTATATTGGTGGGAATAATAACGATTTGGCCAACACGATGCTGACTATGAACAGCTCTTGCAGATAACATTAGTAGTAGTACTACAACAGAAGCTATACAAATCCTCAACAATTTCATGATGAACACTAATAAGAGTTTGAAACTTAAAAAACCTTGTGAAATTATAAGTTTGCAAAACACAGTAGTCTAAAGGGTTTGGCTTAGTTAATGCTGAAATACACTATTCATAATTTTTACGAGTAGTTTTAATACACTATAGTAAAATCAATAATTAAATATTTATGGATAATTATTTTCTATTTCTTTACTAACGTAAGTTAGTGATTTCAATGTTGAGCAATGTATACATTTTATAGAAGATTGAAAATATACCATGTGTATCAACTAAGAATTGAAGAAGTAAAACATAACTTTAGAAGAGAAGCAACAGAACGTATTGCTATAAATTTAAGTACTACAAACTTGGTTAGTTAATAGTTTTTATGTCCTACCAGTACATTAATTAAAATTAATGACTCTATTTTAAGGTATCTTAGATACAAAATAACGCTCCAGGGCAATTATTTTCTTCATAAGAACACTAGGGTTATTATGAAAAATTAACAGTATTTGTTTCCATGGATACAACCTTTATTTCAAAAATTATGCACCACTGTCACAATGAAAATTAATGACAGCTCATCTAATGTCACAAATCTAACTTAGATCAGCTAACTAGATCAATCTTAAATACCATAGCATAGTAATTATATGAATTGAATATGAATATGAATTAGGTAAGAAAATTGGTAGGACATAAAACCTTGAAGGCACCACAGGCAGTATGAGCTAAGAGCCCGCGATTGTTGTACACACCTCGGGCCAAAGGCCCTCGGTTAGTACACTAACAATCTTGGGCTCTTATTTTACTCATAATGCCCCTTGGTACCTCAATAACTATTTCCACTACCGGGAGTAGAAGTCAGTTTCTATAGCATCAAAATTGTGACAGAAGTAAAGCATTTACTTCCTAGGGACAAAATAAAACAAAAATTTCCCTAGGGAGTCTTCATTATGACTGAAACAACAGTTATGTCAAATTCGAGGTTAGCAGGTTAGGTTTTGCGACAGGTTTTTATACAGAGTGACGCAAAACTTAACCTGCTAACGAATACTAGGAAAGGAATTCATCTTTTTAGCTCGAAAATAAAGTAAATAATGATATCGTTTAATGCTAGTAGTGGAAAAAAATATATAAGAATTACTACTAAAATTGTAATAGGCCTTTTGAAATGTCATCTTAATCTCTACTTTACTTCCAAACGTTTGATTTTCTGATCAGAAAAGATTTTTAATTCACAAATAATTTTACCACTAAGATTTCGGAGTGGCAAAGAGTTACCAGTTACCCCCATTGCTAGTAATATTTTTTTATAACAGACTTTGAGCAAAACTATGTCTACACATTGAAGTGAGCTGTGTAGTAGCTCCTCTGTCGAGACGTTAAATTCATATGAGAGGCGTACGTCTTATGCTGTGTTCGTTTTCCTAGCTAGCTTAGTATGCATGAAACTATTACTTTATCGCAATGTCTATAAAGTATCAATATCTGCTAAATTAGGACACTGTGAGTCGCTCATATGCGTGTGACTTTGGGGTATGCCCGGTTGCGATTGGCTAGGTTCCCCGAGACGCTCGGAGAATCTCGACACATACGAATGCGTGTGCATACTGAACAGAAAGGTATTCGCGCATTTTCAGCTGTGTCACATTACGACGATTATATTTAACTTACAATAAGCATGCAAACCAAACTGGCTATATACGGGTGTTTGTAGATCGCTAGACGTTAGTCATAGAGATATTAAAAAAAACTTTTTTTATTTTAGATACCAGGACGCAATCCACCAATTCACGTAAACCAATTTAAGCCATGGCCTCCTATTTTTGCACAGTGATACACGACTTTGGTTTTTTAAATGGAACACCCTATATGTTTTTAGAGATTTGCAATCAGCGCTAAAGGTGCTTTATAATAGCATTCTTAATTTTAAATTTTGGAACCTATTATTTTTAAAAATGAAAAAAAGTGTTTAGCTAAAGTAGGCTATTAATTGGGTCGCCGCCGCCATCTCGGAGCGGGGCCAGCTCGGCGCCAGCCAACTCGGCGCTAGGCCATCTCGGCGCCGAATTTAAATTCGCAAACTACAATAACTACGTAAGAAAATTATTATAAACAAATAATAAATAAAGTGATCGCCAAAGAGCTGGCCAAACAACAGTTGTCATGTGACTTCCGTTATCAGTAAAATATTACATTTTTTTAAAATAATTACGAAACATTTATTTAATAGTCAAGGTAGAGACACATTTTACGAAAAAAAGTTTTCTGGCCTTGAGATTGTTCAGTCAGCTAAAACTAACACACTAAACATCTCATAATTTCTGAAAAATAGCACTTTTTGGATTTACACAATTTCGAAAAGCCCCATTTTCTAACTAAATAAAGTGCCTTTTATGTGACAAATATTTCTTTAATGTTTATTTCCCAAATCAAAGAATTTTATTTTTATTATAAAATAAAAAACTTTGTTAAAAATATTTGTTTTTCCATAGCAGTCTTTGTTAAAAGTAAAATTCTTTGATATGGGACCTAAACATATAAGAAAATGTGAGAGATCAAAGTTGGCCGAAGATTTTGAAATTTGGTAGAGGAGTGCCGACGTTTTAACCAACTTTTGTAGGTTATGTTGACGTCGGTTGATGTTTATCTGTCGCCTCGCCACCTACAAAAAAGTCGTAAAACAATGGATTACTTTAATGCCGATATCTCGTATTTTAATGACGATTTCGAGGTACTTTAATGCCGATTTCAAATAAAATAGGTTTTTTTTAAACTTCCAAGGCATACCTGATTTTTCAAAACTGAAATGCTGTTAGAAATTCGCCTTTAACCAAGCAGGGCTGAGCCCCAAAACATTAAAATTTAAATCGAGAATTTTTTACCTTTTACAAGAGTCGTTTCACCTATCCGGGGACACACTGTATACAGGGTGTTCGGAAAATACGTGTACAACGAAAAACCACAAGTTCCTTGGCCCGAAATATGATGACTTAACTCAACTTACATATACAGGGTGCCCGAATTTCGTAGGGACAACATGGGTAACTTTTGTATTTGAAGAGATAGAGAGATGGTTAAATTAGCAAAAAGGTGCAGGTTTGAGAGCTCATTAAGAATCCATCTTCAAATTTTACTTGTCATGGCCCACTTGTCTAAAATTTAAAAAAAAACAAAACCTCCTAATTTCTTTTATATGCCGTAACTTTTTTGTTACTTACGATATTGAGATGCGATTTGAACTAGTTTGCATGGTAATTTAAATACATTTATTGGCACTTAATAAAACCAATTTAGTTTGTGCAAATTTTTAGTAATCTAACCTAACCTCAAAATTTTAAATTGGTACCGTGCAATTTTTTTGGCCCTTTTAAGAGAGGATTTTTTTCTGAATGCAATAATGTATTACATGATATGGAAAATTTTTCAAAATTTTGAAAAACTGAGCTTATTCCTTTTACAGGCAGAAAGCACTAGTGCCATGATCACAATAATTTTGTTTTTTATTTATTACGTTATCTGTGAAATTATGTTTCGAAACAAAAAGCACGCTTATCATCATACGTGCCTTCCAGTACAGTAGTGTCAGTGTGTTCCGTATGTTTGACGTGTAAGTTCTACGTTCTTGTAGCACTTGATATACGCACAAAATACATCATATTTTCAAAATTTTCCATTATACACTACTGACAGGCACGTATGATGATAAGCCTGCTTTTTGTTTTGAAACATAATTTCACAGATATCGTAATAAATAAAAAACAAAATTATTGTGATCATGGCACTAGTGATTTCTGCCTGTAAAAGGAATAAGCTGTTTTTCTAAATTTTGAAAAAGTTTCCATATCATGTAATACATCATTGCATTCAGAAAAAAATCCTCTCTTAAAAGGGCCAAAAAAATTGCACGGTACCAATTTAAAATTTTGAGGTTAGGTTAGATTACTAAAAATTTACACAAATAAAACTGGTTTTATTAAGTGCCAATAAAAGTATTTAAATTACAATGCAAATTAGTTTAAATCACATCTCAATATCTTAAGTAACAAAAAAGTTACGGCATATAAAAGAAATTAGGAGATTTTGTTTTTTTTTAAATTTTAGACAAGTGGGCCATGGCAAGTAAAATTTGAAGATGGATTCTTAATGAGCTTTCAAACCTGCACCTTTTTGCTAATTTAACCATCTCTCTATCTCTTCAAATACAAAAGTTACCCATGTTGTCCCTACGAAATCCGGGCACCCTGTATACAAAGTTGCTTAGTTTAGCCGCTAGAGGTCTTCAAAAATGATTAGTTTTTCAAGTAAGTTGAAAAATCTTTGATAGATTTTATTCAGTTTTTGGCCATGCGTTTTGTACCAGTAAACTATAGCCGTTTGTGGAATAAACCTTAATTTCGAAAATTACAGGGTTTTTAAAAACAATGTCACAATAAATTATCCATCCATATTTTTTTAACCCCCTGTATAATCACTACCAATGTTTTTTGTGAATAGCTACTTTATTTTAGAAGCTATAACCTCTCTTACAAAATTTTAGTTGGGTAAACGGTTTAGCCACAAAAAAATATTTTCTACAAGCCTGAATCAGTTGGTAATTGTAACTCAACACTAGGCTTGTAGGGATTTAGAAAATATTTCTTTGTGGCTAAACCGTTCACCCAACTAGAATATTGTAAGAGAGGAAATAGCTTATAAATTAGAGTAACTATTTAGAAAAAAAATTGTAGTGATTATACAGGAGGTTCAAACATTTAAAAAAGTTAATCATTTTAAATCATCATATTTTGGGCAAAGGAACTTGTGGTCTTCCGTTGTACAAGTATTTTCCGGACACCCTGTATACAAGATAATTTTTAAGTTGATTCTTTCCTTTTACCAGGATATAAAGCTAAAAAAGTAAGCTATTTTTTCATTTACCACTTTTGCGAAATATCAAAACAACGGAGGTACAGGGTTTTAAAGTTTCAAATTAAGAACTAAAAATTACATAACAAAAATTAAACTAAACTTAATCTAACTTAAATTATATGTTCAAAATTATCAGCATTCGCTTCTATACACACGTTCCGCGTATCAGAGCGATGCAGCAGCGGCATTTTGACGACACTATCAGTAAATGATAAGTATATTCACTCCTTCATTATTTTCATAAACATAAGCCATTATTGTAGCAATAACATTAAGAAAATTACAATGGGAAACTAGTTGAGAGGTCATTGCTTGACAACAGAGATAAACAAAAATAAAATTGTCCAGCCGCCTTTGCGCCAAAGTTTAGTTTTTAATTTGAAACTTTAACACCCTGTACTTCCCTTAGTTTTGATATTTCGGAAAAGTGGCAAATGAGAAAAAAGCTTATTTTTTAGCTTTATATCCTGGTAAAAGGAAAGAATCAACTTAAAATCACCCTGTATATACAGTGTGTCCCCGGATAGGTGAAACGACTCTTTTAAAAGTAAAAAATTCTCGATTTAAATTTTCATTTTTTTGGGGTTCAGCCCTGCTTATTTAAAGGCGAATTTCTAACAACATTTCAGCTTTGAAAAATCAAATATGCCTTAGAAGTTTTCAAAAAACTTATTTTACTGTAGAGTAGCGTGCCTTTTATGTAACAAATACGACAAAAAGTTATTAGGAAAAGTTGTTTAGAATCAACATCTAAGTTGCTATTCCAAACTTCAAAATTCTCGGCCTACTTTGATCTCTTACATTTTCTTTTATGTTTAGGTCCCATATCAAAGAATTTTACTTTTAACAAAGACTGCTATGGAAAAACAAATATTTTTTACAAAGTTTTTTATTTCATAATAAAAAAACTTTGTTAAAAATAAAATTCTTTGATTTGTTAAATAAACATTAAAGAAATATTTGTTACATAAAAGGCACTTTACTTAGTTAGAAAGTGCTATTTTTCGGAAATTAAGCAAGATTTCAATAAATTTTTTTATTGTGTGTTAGTTTTAGCTGACTGAACAATCTCAAAGCCAGAAAACTTTTTTCGTAAAATGTGTCTCTATCTTGATTAGTAAATGCATGTTTCGTAATTATTTAAAAAAAAAATTACTCATAACGAAGTCACGTGACAACTTTTCTTTGGCCCCTTTGTAATCACTTTGCAACCACCTCTGGTCGTCAGTGTTCGATTTTCCAAGAAATTCTAAATATTTTTTTTTCATTTGATGCCAGCTTGTTGGCGATCACTTTATTGGTTATTTGTTTATAATAATTTTCTTACGTAGTGCACACTGTAGTTTGCGAATTTAAATTCGGCGCCGAGATGGCCTAGCGCCGAGTTGGCTAGCGCCGAGATGGCTCCGCGCCGAGTTGTCCCGGCGCCGAGATGGCCCCGCGCCGAGATGGCGGCTCCGAAGTGGCGGCGCCGAGTTGTCCGGCTTCGCTATTAATTATGGAAAATCCCTAACAATTAAACCAAAAATGCAAAACACACTCCACTTGGTTCTAAAAATTTTGCATGACCGAATTATAGCACCAAAGGTAGTAAAAAATTGAAAACTCTGTTTTTTAAATGGAATATATGAGTTTCATTAACAATAACATTTATTTTTAAATCGTTTTACGTTATTTTGATTTTTAAAAGCTACTTCTAAACGAAATGGCAAATATGGTATACCGTTGGAAAGCCCTTTTATTGTAGTTTTCAACTGTTTAATGAAACTCATATTGTTCCATTTAAAAAAACATAGTTTTCAATTGTTTTAGTACGTTTGGCGCTATAATTCGGTCATGAGACATTTTTAGAGCCAAGTGGAGTTTGTTTTGCATTTCTTGTTAGATTGTTAGTCATTTTACTTAATTCGGCTAAAAAAAAATAATTTTGAAAAATAACAAGTTCCAATATTTAAATTTAAGAATGCTATCATAAAGCACTTTTAGTGCTGATTTCAAATATCTAAAAATATACAGGGTGTTCTATTTAAAAATCCAAATTTGTGTACCACTATGTAAAAATAGGAGGGTATGGCTTAATTTCGTTTAAGTTAATTTGTAGGTTGTATACTAGCATTTAAAACAAAAGAAAGTTTTTTTCGATATTTCTATTATTAACGAAGTTACGAGCTGTCTAGCGATCTACAAACACCCTGTATGACAATATAAATATGAGTAATTGCAGCTAGGGGAAGGGATGCCCTTTTCAACATGAATAAATAAACTAATATTATGGTGCGGATACATTGATGATGGCTTTGCAATTTGGATTTATAGTCTTGAAGAGGTTAACACATTTCTTGAACATGTAAACAATAAAGCAATCTCTATTAAATTTACATTAGGAGCAACACCATCAGTTATTCTTTCATGATACACTGATAACACCAATAACAAATTCCTTTGAAACATCGGTCCTTGCACCGTAAGAAAATCAACAGCTATCAATAGTTATCTACCTTTTGTATGCAACTGTCATAGCAACATAACTACAGGTAGTGTAAAAAGTTTTTCAGTAGGGTTAAAGAAATGTGTAATATATGGTATGCCCTGTGAATGTGGAAAATGTTTTACCAGAGAAATATCTAGGTTTTTAGAAATTATTGTCAAGAACAGACAAATTTAGTTAAAAATTTTCCAATTGAAAAATGTAAATTTGTAGATTCTGTTTGGAACAATAACGGCTAAATACATTGGTATCTTATTTACAAAATTCACATCAACTAGACGTACAAAGAAAGACATATTCTACTTGCCAACGATTAATACTTGAGGTCAAATTATTTTGAATTAGATACAATTTGGCTACCAATTCTTAAAAAACCAATCCATTAATCTGCTGCCAGTTGTACAGCAATTTACTGCAGTTTTCGTTGAAAACGGGAACGAATTTGTTGCCGTTATGTTTGTATTGTAATTTTTACGTTTCTTTGGTATGGTGAAATACGCAAACTAACAACTTGAATAGTAGAACGCCACCAAAGCAGTTTCGAAGATAATCTACATTACCGTTGACAACAAATATTTGAATTATTTATATTTATTTGCTAAAGAAAATTAACGTAGCTACAACTTTTTTAATGTGAGTGTCAATCATATAAGGGCTAACAAAGGTTGTAATTACTGAATATCATTTGTGTTTGCAACTGAAGCTGTGAATTATCCTAAGACCAACAACCGTCAAAGGGTTGGTATCCCAACGGTTATCTAGAATCAAGATTTCAATAAAACAACCACTCATGCAAGACTATTTTCAAATATATTTACTCTGTAACAATTATAGCAACATTTTAAGGCATTTGCATTATCACAATAAGTTTCCTAGACTTGTGTCTAAAGTTGTCGTTATGCTCAGCTGTTCTACCGTGTAGCGTCGCCCTGTATATTCCAGAATTCTGTTTTCTACATCTATCTCTACGCAGGGGTTCCTGAGTGAGTTCTCCAAATTACTGAAAATACTAAAGGTCCCTTTCAGGCTGCAGGGTTATCAGTGGCTGCATTCTAGTATTTGCCTGCGGCCCAGCGGCAGGGTGGGGTCTGAAGTTGTCCTTCACGTACCCTTGAAATTCGTCGCAGGGACAGTCCTCATCCGAACAGTACGATCGTAAACATCTGAATGCTTTCAGCTGGAAATGTAATATGTTAGCTAAGACGAAACTGTTCTCGAGACGACCATACTTGTTCATGTGACACTTCGATCGGGTCCTGAAACACGATCCACACCACGCACTCGGAGCACGGTGGGGTTGTCAAAGATCCCTGATAGGTCCAGTAACCACTAAATTGCGGAATGAAGTGGCCAGGGTCCACAGGTACCCCTATTTTGGCCGTCTGCTCCTTGTAAAGGACCTGTGGAAGCTGAGCTACTATCTTGTTTAATTCGTAGTGAGGTCTTCCGGGCTGCAAATTGAAAGACGTTTAGTAGAATGCAAACTGAACTTGGTTTTTGTGCAGCAGAATGTACAAATGTGCTTTTTGACTGATTTTGACTTGCTATATTAATCCATATTAAGTAATATTTTTCAGAATACCAAATCATATTATAAAAATATATAATTGGATACAGAACTGTATCTACGTAATCCAATATTCTTTATATGTCATTAGCACAGGTTGTCTAATATTGGTGTAAATTAAATATCACTATAATACACTTAAATCATGGCTACCTACTGTGTAAAAGCCACACATGTAAACATGTGCTACATTTTTAAATATCAACGTCTACCTGGCAGTTTCCAATTCAATATGCGTTATCGAATGCTTTGTGCTTGTAAGGAAAACATTTGGATCAAGGTTTTTCCGTATTAATTTAATTTTCCCCGTGTGTTAGAATCGGCATAACTTTCTAGAAATTGCAGATAGGTACTATTGCGGAAAAAATATTTCGCACGATCTGTTTGCCTTGTGTAAGTATGGTTTTATCAAGTGGACTAAAGTCACTGAATTGTCAGTTGTACAACTGACATTCTGCCATCAAAACTTAAAATGTCGAGCACGTTCTAAGCGAGGCCGAAAAAGACTTTGTTAACACAAAACTAGAAGAGGAATGGTGACTGCAACGTGTGGCCGATGAAGTTGGTTGCGGAAGAAGCACCATCTCTTAACATAACCTGAAAAAATTAGTGATACGATAATAACCCCAAAATGTGAAAAATGACAAGTAGTCAGATAGTCGGATACACACTAAGCCACTGTGGATAAAACCAAGTAACTAGATTAAGTATCGTACGAATTATTTTTTCCGCAATAGTACGTATAAGTTTAACATAGTTCCAATTGTAACGTTAGCGCCTGTAAGAAATTTATCTAAAGCATCAATATTATGCCAGAAATTTGTACGACGCTAATTTCCGTCACTATCGGAGTTTACATCGGCTTTACGCTCGAATAAGCGATAAGAAGACATCTACCAGCGGTGGGCCGAGTCGCGCACAAACACGCCACTGCTGGTCCTCGCTTAATTGTACCTGGAGCGACTGTACCGATAACGCGCTCCAACAAGTATAAAAGCAACTTCCGCGTCCATTTCAATCACTTGAGTCTTGAACTTGAGTCCCTGGGCTTCCCTCCCCTTCATACTTTCCTCGCCCTATCTTGTAACAGGTTTCTGTCTCATAGGGCATCTCCCCTAACCTGGACCTGACCGAGTTCTACCTTGTGACAGGTTCCTGTCTCGTAGGACAATCTGTTAATTCAGTCTTGCCAATTTCAAGTAAAATTTTAGAATTCAAAGCATACTAGATGTAATTCATTTTAAGACACCCGGTATAACAGCAATGAGATAACATGAACAAGAAAATAACACGTATTGCTTGAGTAAGAAAGAGATAAACATAGTAGTAAATATTCGAGTAGGTTTCACGCTGATTTTAATTATGACAGATGTCAACCAAACATGCCTACTAAAATAATTTTTTCGTATGGTCATCTCTTTCTTACTCAAGCATTCTATTTTGTTGTTCATGTTATCTCATTGCTGTTATATATAATTATGGACCCATCCGTATATAGCAAAATATTGGAAGCCAACAGGCAGTCATAGATTACATCATTACAAGCAGGATTGTTCATAAACGAACAATAGCCGTAAGGACACTCAATGGGACCAATCTAGAAAGTCATCATAAGATGGTACTGTGCAAACACGGACTGAATATTCCTACTTCCCCAAAGTTGGAAATTGATTACGCTGACAAGTACAACATCGAAAGCAAAACAACTGAAGGAGAACCATCTGGAAGAAAACCTAAATCAATGGCTGTCTATGACCAAGTGAACATAGAATGACAGTGGGCGAATATGAAGAATAATATTTTAAACGCAGCGGACACACCCATAGAGAATGGATTAGTTACTGTTAATAAAGGTAACAAAACACTTGGTTCTTCCAGAAATGAAAGAGCTATGCGAAAAAATGCGGAAAAAAGCAAGAAGTAACAAGGGGTGCAATCACAGAAATGTTAAAGCAATTGAGGAACTGAAAAAAAAAACAGATAACATAACCCAACACAATACTTGGGACAACAATTACATAAACATATAGCAACTTTTTCAGAAGCATGCGGGATACAAAACGATATCAAATGAATGGAAAGCCAGTATAATGGTCCCCGTGTTTACGAAAAATCAGTAATCAACAGCAAACAATTACTACGGCATAATCCTGCTCAACAGTACTCTTCAAGCATTCATAGGGTGTACATTGGGAATCATGATTAAAAATATACAATTTAGAATAGAACAGAAAAAATTTAAAAACAGGTTTATCTTCAATGCTATACTTTCTCTGAAAAGAAGTAGCTGAAAAATCGATGGAACTTAACTAACTAGCAGCCATGTGCTTCTTGGTTATGACCAAATCATCTGACAAGGTGAGCCACATTATTGAAGTAAGAAAAAAGAAATAAAGAAACCAAGAAATAATCCAACTAGTATGTGAAATCAATAAAACTTCAATTACAAAGAAATAGGAATGAACGACGAAGGAAGACAAGATGATCTACTCAGCCTATTTATCTTCCAATTCATCGTCGCTAAAATAATAAATAACCTCTTCAGAGAAACAGGGGACGAAATGGAGCACGCTTACTGCTACACTATTTTAGAATTTTATTCCACCTTCGTGGAATCTCGTATTTTAAGGTCGCCGTGGTTGGATTTCGTACTCACCGCCTGACTTCAGTCGATGTTGTAACATCAGTTCGAGTGCATCATTACGCGCGGGTAATTTTTATGCGTTTAAGGGAAAGCCCTCGCGGCCCTCGAATAAAGCAGATCGGGCTGAAATGCGTTGTGAGCAATATTCGTATGTGAGAAGGTCGCTATCGTTGATTAGGGTGTTATCCCAATTACGGTTGATACAAGATTTGACGTTTGGTTTATCTTAGTATTTTTGAAATAACGGGGTGTTGTGTTTTTCCCGATGTGTATGTTTTATCAACCACCGCTGAATTAACTGAATATTGACTTTTCTCGGGTTCTACACTTTTTGTCACCACGTAGCAGAGGCCGTAATTCTTTCATCGCCATTCAATCACCACCTGAATACGACATGGATGCTTCCCCCAAAGAAGTTTATCTCTTCTGGTACTAAGCAGAAGTGCCTACCAGTCACAGATAGCTTAATCGAGTTTCAAGAACCTGCGAGTTGCTAATTAAGTAGAAATTGTAGTACAGTAAATGTACCGAGTAATTTTTTTAAAACTCAATTTCAGCAGGATAGTCTAAACCAGTTGGCAGTACTGAAGTGTCAGTTTATGTCAAATTCGAAATTTGCAAGTTAAGTTTTGCGTCAGTGTGTGTCAAATGATAGACTGATAATGCAGTTCAGTACTGCCAACTAATTCAGACTACCCAGGACCTGCTGCAATTGAGTTTTTAAAAAATCACCCTGTACCAACAGTGGGTAGATAGACAACGCCTTCGATTATTGTGAATTGAACCCTATTATTGACTTTGCGTCACTACGTTGACAGAAAGGCTGTGAAGTCAGAGTTTTAAGAAAAAGGGTTTTGCGTGCTCAGGATATATTTTAACTAAATAAAAAATACCTTCAAAGCTCCTACTTATTGAATAATTATGAATAAGTAACCTGGCATTTGTTAGTGAAGCTACTAATTTTCAAGTTAGACATACAGTAGCGTAACATAGGAAACTGTTAGCGTTGAATTTTGTTTGTAAATGTTGTAGACTACCGGCTTTTAGGGAATGAGTAACAATAGATCAGTTTAAATTAATTCCTGGTTGTTTCCTGCTTTTTCTATAAATCAGCTTGCAGTAAGATCTTTGAATAAACAAACCCAGCCTTAACAAATATTATGCAAGATATGAATGCCAACATAAGCTTCTAAATAAGCTGGTCGTATTCCATTTTGTAGTTTGGGGGATTTACCAGTTGCCCAAGTGCAAACTACGTGACGCTGTCGCACATTAGTTCTGAGCTATTTAAAAACACCCACAATTCTATTGCTGGTGAACTCGACCCATTAATGTCTTGCATCTAGCTCGAGCAAATCATTATTGCAAGTCTCATTAGTGTTGTATCATTTACCGCTACGCACAACCTAGCTTTCTTGGCGTAGCCTTGTTTGAGCTGTGTACTACACTGTCGATGTGGTATTCATTGCTGATTTGAAGGATAATCTGGAAAAACTCCACGTATTTGACTAAGGGGCTAGAAACCTCAACAAGGTTATTAGCACAGCAAGCGCAGAAAATAACTGGTGCATGCAATATTGTATACGCAAAATATGAGATGTAGAGGAATAGTAAGCTATTTAAGTCTACTCGAAGGATTCTACTAAACATATTTTAAATAAACACGTCTGACAGGTTTATCTGTTACTGAGTTTGAATATTACCATAACTTTAATATCTTCTGTGCCACTTTCCTGAATAATTTTTCTGAATAGATAACAAACCAGCCTCTCATATTCCTCCACCATAAAATCTGTCGCTGCTCTGTATCTCTTTTTCCAAATATTTTTTCTTATATTACGAATTGGAGTATTCGGCACCTCTTATCATTTCTCATGACATGACCAAAGTATTCTTCCTTTCTCTGCTTGATCACGTTTAGTAATTCTTAATCTCTATCTGTTCGATACAGCACCTCAACCTCACCACTTGATCAATCTGTGTTATTCTTACTAGCTGACTGTATATCATATCTCCACAGTTTCTTCTCAGAAGCTTTGGTCAGTGCCCAAGCTTCGACTTCATGAGGTAAACACGTTTATCTAACGTAGCGTTTCCATAAAATGGGTTTTAATGGCGAAGGTCAGGTCACTGTTGCATATCAAATATAGCATGGTTATAAATGTTATGATATGAAGAGGAACAGTGAGCTATTAAAAATCCACTAACATATTTTAAATAGAGCACGTCCGATCGGCGTCCTATCTGTTCAGTTTGTTGGCTATAATCAGTTTTAGGTGTCATAATATTATTCGCAAGTCGTCTGAATTGATTTATTTGCATAATAGTTGCTCAGGTTCCTCACACATAGAATCTGACTTTCTGGATTTCTTTCCTGCATTATGAGTTGGAATATTTGATAACCCTTTTCATTCATCATGACATGGCTGAAGTATTTCATCTATCTTTGCTTGACCATGTAGTTTTTAATCTTTTGCTATTCGGCGCAATACTGTAAGGTTAGTTTCTCCTGCACATAATTCTACATCTTTACACAAGCACCTGTGGAATGAAAAGTGCCTCACATATACACATTGAGGTTGAAACACAAACTGCATTTCCCCGGTGCTGTCTTCACATTTCCTATCGATCTTTCCTACAAGGAACTGGTACATGAAGTTGGTGGTTCTATATTCTTCACAATATCTAGGGGATGATTTTTTCAGTAACGTGACGACAGTAGAGAGCAACCAATCATTGTGAATGGTGTTAATTGCGTAAATGGCGTTGACACCTTCTGTCAGTTTTTCAACACTCACTTCAGAGAGGATTTTTAATATTTGTATTGGTAAATCATTTGAACCACCTGTTCTTCCGTCCTTAGATCTCTGGAAATCACCTAAACTCAGTATTAAAGGCCCTGCAGTGTCGTCTATGATAGGTTTCTCTGTACTACTGTCACTGAACGTTTCGCGTATGTCTGTGTTCTACTACGAGATTGTTCTTATTGTTTTTTAGAAGTAAACGCATTTTTCGCTTACAGACATTGAAGTTGTCGTGTTTTCTTTGATATTGTTTCTTTTAGGTACATCTTTCTTTCACCCAGGCTAATTTGTAGCTCTTACCTCTCTCCTAGACTTTCTGTGCATTCTTTCTATCTAAGTCCTTGTAGGTCGTCCTGAATTTCTCTATATGTAGCATGTGGGCAATAATAAATCCCCTATTTTTGTTTCTTGGCTTCCGGATGAGGTGTTCATACTAAATGTTGTTGATTATTGTTTGCGTTTTACACCACCTCCATTCTATGGTTTCTTCTTTTAGTGTACTCTCTCCCTCTGCTTTTTCATTCATTGTATTTTTCGCCGCTGCTCTCTTTTTGTTATTCATTAAGATGATCATGGGTTTCCGCAGTTTTAAACGTAAACACACTAGCGAGTTGTAATGTGATCAGACGTCAGCGCAGGTTTAAACAGATATAAGGCTCAAGAAGTCAATTTGGTTTCTGACGATCTTATCTATGCTATAGAAGGAGACTTCGATGAGATACAACCTTCTGGATGGCAGCTTAAACAACACATTTCTTACCATGAGATCCCCTTCTCCATAAAACTGGGCTAGATGATTTCCTCTCTCACTCACTTCAAGTCTATATAATCCAACGACACCGTTTTCCTCGGCCCGTCGAAGTTTTGCATTGCAGTTTCTAGGATTAGGATCTATCCCTTTAGCGTGTTTGAGAGCGCTTTTGATTGGATTAGCCGTCGCTTTCGATCTCATCATCCGGCTCGTCTGCAGTTGGAACATACAGTTGAATGACGTTTGAACCAAAAAGATTGTTTTACATACTTCTATCTACTAAGCCACTCCGACCGCCACTGTGATACCAAACCTTATAGACGACGTCATCTTGCTCCTTGATCCAGTACTGGTTACACTGTCGGCTTACAGTTCTGGTATGCTACATAATGAAGCTAACAAGAATAGAGAAAGAATACTTCTTCCAAACTATAAATCCAAAACAAAAAAGAAGATGCAACAGTCTTCCATGACTATAGTTGTTTCATCATTCTCAGTTAATGCACGCATTCTTGATCGGAGTTAATAATCATGCTTCTTCTGTTTGAGGTTCGAGGTTTGACGATTATGCGTTCAATCTCGATGTCGGAATCACTTTGTTTTTTCTTGGTCTCTTCCATTCTGTGTAGTTTATCAATTCATCTAAAACATCTCAATACGAATACGACTATAAAGATATATCAAGTGAATATTGTATTACACAGGGTGTTATGGAAATCAGTGCAAATATATTAACCCATAATAGAACTCGATAAACTGAGCTTCTTCTCCATTTATAATTTTTTCGAAAACGCGCTCAAAACTGAATTAATATTCAAAACAATTTTGCTCCAAAACTGCATACCCGCCTATGGAATATTTTAATTTATGGCACAAAATACAAAAACATTTCTTTGGTATGCAAACCAACACAAATTGCATAGATACTGATAAAACCTGCGCCAGAACTTTGCAGTTTTTATATACTTACTCGTTTCGTTCACCTTTAACTTAGATTTGCATACCAAGCGTCTCGTCAAATTGAGGGGACATAAATGATTGAGAAAATATACGATTAAATGAAAAACAATAAAGAGAAAGGTCGTTCAACTTGGTGAGTTTTATCACTGGTTAAAATATTTGCACTCATTTCCATAACACTCTGTATAGCTTAGTGGAACAAAAGTAATAAAATTACTATTATTATTAAAACGACAAATCAGCAGATAACGTCATGGCGTAGTAGTACAAACAAAACTTTTCCGTATGCATCGTCAGAAATTTGATATTGTATCTGGTAGTAGTAGTCACTGTATAAAAATATATATGAAGCCATTTTGTCCCATTTAAAGTTGCTGATTTATCTTCGCGCAGTAACCCCCCTAAAGCGTCTCTTATCATACCCATTCATTTCCAGATTGGAAACTAAGAATGCCTTTATTTACGTTTAAACTTGTACTAAAGGGCAAAATAGCATTAAGAGTAATATAAAAGAACCCACTTTCAAGAAAACCCCCAGAACGCAAAGGCCGTCAGGATGCTTGCAGGCTTCATCAAAACTACTGTACTTGCTGGAATTCCAGTGCACCAAATGGATCTGAAACAACCAAACTCTAAACTATACGATAAAAATACAATTTGGGCCACACGCACTTCGCCCGAGAACTTCTTCCCGTTTATGGTATGCTCCGATCCTTGATCATCAGAGGCGCCCCAATGACAGTGGAACTGCTCCAGAACGTACTTTCCTTCCAAAGGACCACCCAATAGTTCTGAAAATTATTTAAAATTAGTAGAAGACACCTAAAGGATTGTTTTGAAAGCCTTACCAGAACCCTTTCCATTGACTTGGACGCGCCAACAGTGGCCAGGATTAGTAACAGTTTCAGTGTTTTCAGGAATATATTTCCATGACAGTCGTTGGAAAGGGTTGAAGGCCTTCAGGTCTACTGGATTTATGTCCACGGGGCTTTGTTTCTCACCCCCAGCAGAAGGATAGAATTGTAACCAAGTCGAAGGTCCTGGAAAACAATTAGCTATTAGACACTAAAACCTTCGATTTTCAAAGATATAGATGGCCAGACAGAAACAAAATCCCAACTAAATTGATATAAGATGTTAGTATACGCAAACGTCATTAAGCAACTTCATCATTTATTAACGACTTATAATTGTTTAAGTAAAGGTTTTATGATAATCGAACCGCCATTCCAAAAATTATAGACTCCACTCTAATGGCTTAAATTACCAATGGGATGTCAAAGGCATATTTTTACAAACAAGGTGTGTAGCTAAACAATTATGAAAAATGAGAAACAAGAGATATATTAACGAGAGGCTGATTCACGCAGCTTTACAATGAAAGGTTGTAAACGAGACGCACATTTTAGTGCAGAGGCAGCAGAAAAATGAACTGCTGCTGACACCGAATAGACGGCCAAACATTCTGTAAAAGTGGATAGGAGTACTTGTAAATTAAAATTTCTTCTTGAATACTTTGCTAAAAAAATCGCTAGTTGCAGATTACAAAAAAAAAAAAATATTAAAAAGAATCCTAAGGCCGGTATGGGGCTGGCGTTCGATAATGATTGACGAGATCTTAACTGACACAACACAGATACTGGTTTTCACTGAACATCTCGTGTCACCAATGTACTCAATGTTACAGGGACGAAGGGTCGTTGTAAACAAATCTACACCCAGTTTAGGCCTATGTGATTTCTGACTCCCTGTCTAACTACTGCCTCTTGAAAAGATGATGAACAGCTAAAAGTATAAGTAGTAGGTGGAACAGCGGATTTTCCAGCTCTATTCGACACAGTTAATAATATGAAAAAAACTTAAAGGGACGCGCCTGAAAATTCACCACATTTAGAAGCAATGGAAAATATATAAGCTATTTGTAAGCCCAGAATGGTTAAAATCGTGTTCTAGTTCTATAATTATGAACATCTTTATTATAAACTACATGATTACTCATATAACTAGGTAACATATTTCTTACCAGCTTAAAAATAAAAACCATCGTATTGAAATGTATCCTTTGTTTAACACTAAGCCACTGCAACATTTCTAGCATATTGGCAATTCTGGTCCGCCTATGACAAAGCAATATTATTCTCATCGCTCTATTTTGTAACTTTTGGAGCCTTTGCAGGTCTCCCGCCGTCACTAAAAATAGCACAGTGGAACAGTATTCGAAATGTGGAGCAATTATACACTTATAAACTAAAATTCTATACCATATATTTAATTTACTGCAAATTCTACCAAAAAAGCCCAATCCTTTTAGCCGCTTTTTTAAGAATAAAATCTGTATGATTCCTAAATTTTAATCTATTATCAATAACTACCCCTAGATGTTTATTTCATTTCGGCAACGTATTCTATATTCGCACCGTCTAGCGCCACATCATCTACTGGCTCCGTTAAAGGCCTGTTTGTAATAATCATGGCCTTTGTTTTCATCGTGTTTAGCTTTAGTCTGTAATTTTTTAACCATTTTGACAATTTTATTAGCTCAGAATTCATTTTACATACCGCACTGTTAACATCACTATCACTCACTGTAATTAGGGTGTCATCTGCAAAAAGATTTAATTTACACCTTTCAACAGTCTATGTTGTTTATATAAAAACTAGTTCTTCGTTCGGACTACAAATGTATGTTTTTTCTTCTAAATCTCAAATGCATTCTCTCTCCATCACTCAATAAGCTAAACAGTTTACCCCTTTTCGCCTCTTAGAAGTGAAATTTCGAAAAAAAATCAGCCCGTTTTATACTGAAATGAACCCACAGCGAAAACTCATTTTAACTTCCTACTTCTATTCAGTTTTCCCTTTTTACCGCTTTAGGGGTGAAATTTAAAAAACCCTTAAAAACCTTTTCTAAAGATTTAAAAATACATCTATATGCCAAAAAAGAATGATCTAACTCAACAAACACCGGAGATACAAAGGGTTCTAAAATTCACCCCGAATTCAAATCGCACCTTTTAAGGGTTGATTAGGGCAATGAAATGTGGTTTTAGACATTTGCATTGGATAGCTATGCATTCAAACACCAAGTCGATATCTTACCGGGCCTAAGAGATATTGTGGAATTCGTGAAACCATTTTTTAGATATTTTAAAAATATATCTATATGCCAAAAAAAACTGTTCTAACTCAATAAACATACAAGTAACGAAGGGTCTTTAATTCACCCCCTACCCTTTTTCAGTTTTTGCTCCTTTTACCCCTTTAGGGTTAACATTTTCAAAATCCCTTACACCTCTTTCTAAATATTTTAAAAATACATCTACATACCAAAAAAGAATGTTCTAACTCAATAAACATAGGAGATATTTAGGGTTATTTAATTCAGCCCCAATCCAGATTTGCACCTTTAGGGGTTGATTAGGTCAAAATCCTAAAATACGTTTCTAGGTATTTGCATTGATAATCTTTGCAAGTAGACATCAAGTCGCTATCTCATCGGGTCTAAGAGATATTGAGGAACACGTGAAAACACATTTTACCCCTTTTCACTCCCGTAGGGAAGGAATTTCAAATTGGAATTCACAGCGAAAAAATCGGGAGTGTGCTCCCCTAGACTTTCTCGCATTCGCCTTGTTTTCTAGCAAATTTGAAAAGTTTATTGCAATGTATATACTGCGATGGTATTTAGCCCTCAAATCGGCTCTGATTGCAGTACAAGCAAATAGCAAATTAAATCATTAAAGCACAGAGTTGTAATAATGCAAGCATCTGAGAAAATTCACATAAATTGCCAAATCATATTAACACTGGTATAATTCGCCAATGACATTGATTATATTTGAATGGGCACAGAAATATGGAAGCTCAAATTCCGTGTATTGGGTTTAGCAATATAATTTTAATCGTAATATAATAGATTTGCACAAACTAAAAGTCGAATCTAAATTAAATTCAGAACTGGCACAAAAAGTTCAAGTTAGACACAGCTTAAAAATGGAAGCGTAGAAAGTAAAGTCATTAGAGAATGGGTAGCAAATGAACATGTTTAATAAAGGTGAGAACAAGAATGACTAGAAGAATAAGGCAAAGAACATAGAAAAGCCAGGCAAGTCATTTATTACATGAAAATACAAGACTTGGGGTTTGAAGAGATTGAAATAGCAAGAAATTAGATGGAACTCAAATAAGCAAGAAATTAGACAATGTTGGTGGATTAAAAAACTAGTCAGTGCAGTGATAAACAATGGGCATTTAAGTGTTATAAAAATGAAGTGAGTGGCGCATTAAAAAACATTGAGAAATAAACAATTCCAAAAGACAATAATTTTAGTACATAGGAGTTTGTAAATAACTGATAAAATTTGTTAAATTAGATTATAAGTTATGTTTTTGTACCTGGTTGATTTCCTACAATTCAAATCTGTAGACAGTGTTTTGTCAATAACAACAGGAGATAGCTTTTGTTTGAAATAAATTGATGAAAGTGCTTGGTTTTTGCTCTATCTTTAATCATAAAAATTTTATAGAAAGCATAAAAGTATAACAAAATAAATAGCACCATCGTAATCAGTGAATTCGAGTGTATCAGCACAATTGGAGGCAAGAGATTCCAGGTATTTGAGTTTTTGGCGTCCCGAGGCGACGACGGCAGCCACGGCTTGGAGGCGATCTCCCGCAGCATCAATCTGCAGCATCGTGGGAAGGCATAGGGTGTCAGGATTTTTCCGGCAGCTCCACACATCAGGGCAGAACATAACCCAGCATCACGAGCAGCCCGGGGAGCAAGATTTCAGCCAGATTCATAACAACGAACCCCAGCTACGACAACCAAAGTGAGGTTAGTGGATTTTAAAATTTCGACTCGCGCAATCGGCGTGAAAAATTGAGCATACCTTAAATACGACCTGGAGAAAAAGAAAATCATAGCGGTTCATGGGGATGGCGAGGTATTTTCCCAGGATTTTCAATTAAAATCGTCAAGTGGAGCCCCATAAAACAAAATGCGAATACGGCGTCCTTTTTAAGAATGCACCAATAGCTAACGATCTGAAAAAAACAAAGGAATACATAGACGCCACTTGAAGGCAATTATTCAAAATCTTACCATCAAAATTTGTTCATTTAATTGTTGATAAATCAATTTCACACGCGAGCTGAAAATAACTAGAACTTGTTGTGATAGATTTGACGTACCAACGGCGCATCACGCCTACATTTTTAGTTCACCTGTTACGTTCCAGAGGCGTACCATAAAATTTTAACTAGGATTGAGGAACCCAGACCTGAGATTTTGAGTTTTATTTTCATGTCTCTGTATGTAAATGAGCTAGCAAAGTTAGGAAATCAGATGAATGGATTAGAAAAAGGGCAAACTACCATAAGAGTAATTCTCAATTTTGGCGTACCCAACGAAATAAATTAATCAGTTAGTTTGATTTTGCAAGTGGTAGAACTAAATTAAATATTGTGTGGTGACTCTTTTTATTTATTACACTAATTATAAACCTACTAATATTATACGTATAGGGTCATTGCAATACATACAGCGATAAAATTACATTTTCAGGTAACCACTACCTGTTTAGGTAAAGTGCCGCTTTAGGTTAACCTATCATACTGAAATTTTATATCTGGGAGTTTTTCTCAATAATAAATGTATGTGCAAAAACCTTAAAGCAAACTGGTACTTTACTTGAATGGATACCGCTACCTGTTTAGGTAAAATGCCACTTCCCGTTAACCGATCATGCTGAAATGTAATATCTAGTAGTTTTTCTACATAAGAAATGTATGTACAAAATTTTGTTCAAATATCTCGAAGCAAACTGGTACTTTACTTGAATAGGTACCGCTACCTGTTTAGGTAAAGTGCCACTTCCGGTTAACCGATTTCGCTAAAAATTTGACAGGAATCTACAAATTTTAAATAATGACTATGTACATAATTTCAAGGGTCTAGCTTATTTAGTTTTTAAGTTATCGTGTTCACACACACACACACGCACACACGCACACACATACACACACACAGACATAATTCGAAAAATGGTTTTTTCGGACTCTAGGAGGTCTAAAACGTCAATATTCGTCAAAATCTCGAAGTCGATTTTTTTGACGATTACAATACTTTCTCTATACTACCGTATGCGAGAAAGTAAAAAATGTATAAATTTAACCCCCCCCCCCCCAACACTTTTCAGTTTATCCTACTTTTACCCCTTTAAGGTAAGAATTTTCAAAGTCCCTTGCGCCCCTTTCTAAATATTTTAAAAATCCATCTGTATGCCAAAAAAGAATGTTCTAACTCAATAAACATAGGAAATACTTAGGGTTCTTTAATTCACCCCCAATCCAGATTTGCACCTTTAGGGGTTGATTAGGGAAAAATACTAATATAAGTGTGTAGGTATTTGCATTGATAATATTTGCAAGTAAACACCAAATCGGTATCTCATCGGGTGTAAGAGATATTGAGGAACTCGTGAAAACACATTTTACCCCTTTCCACCCCCGTAGGGGAGGAATTTCAAAAATCCCTTTTAACCCATTTTATTGTGAAATGGAACTCACGGCGAAAAAAAATTATAAATCTAACCCCCCCACCCCTTTTCAGTTTTTCCTCCTTTTACCACTTTACGGTTAAAATTTTCAAATTCCCTTACACCCCTTTCTAAATATTTTAAAATTCAATCTATGTGCCAAAAAAGAATGTTCTAACTCAATAAACATAGGAAATACTTAGGGTTCTCTAATTCACCCCCAATCCAGATTTGCACCTTTAGGGGTTGATTAGGGCAAAATCCTAAAATACGTTTCTAGGTATTTACATTGATAAGCTTTGCAAGTAAACACCAAATCGATATCTTATTGGGTGTAAGAAATATTGAGGAATTCGTGAAAACACATTTTACCCGTTTTCACCCCCTTAGGGGTCGAATTTCAAAAAATGCCTTCTTAGCACTACCTTACGTAACAAATCGAACCTTCCACCCAAATTTCAAGTTTCTAGTACCAGTGGTTTCGGCTCTGCGTTGATTAGTCAGGGTTGTGACTTTCCTTTATACGGGTGTTTGGTTCACCGACGTATATCCGAAAGGAGGTGGTAGGTGAGTCGGTTTGGAACTTATTTAACCAAAAATACCTTTATACAAAGTGTCACGGTTTTTATACGTGGCTTACTAGATCAAAGTTTGATATCTAGAGAATACATTTTTGAACTTTAGTCGACTCCATATTTTGTTTTATCACATGTAGAGTGTATCAAGTGATTTTATTTGATAGAACAGATATCAAAGACTACTAAAATAAAAGTTACAAGAAATTAAAAGTTTGCAGTTGTGTCTAATTAAAATTAATCATACTAAAACTGCAGTAATTTAATAAAATCACAAAGTTGGCTTTATCTCAGAAACCGTGACACTTTGTATAAAGGTATTTTTGGTTAAATAAGTTCCAAACCGACTCACCTACCACCTCCTTTCGGATATACGTCGGTGAACCAAACACCCTGTATATATAATAGATAAGAAGAAGTGGTCCCAGTTTTGATCCTTGTTACACCTAATTTATTTTCTCTTGCTTCCGATTTGACTCCGTCATAGATAGTTACTTGATATCGTTCGGAGAGATAGTCCCTAAACCAATTATTTGCACTGTCCGTACATCCATATTTTTCCATTTTAGATAGAAGTATGTCTCTATCTATTGTCTCAAATGCACGCTTTAAGTCCAGGAACACATAAACTATTTTTTTGTCCTTCTCGGTCTTCTCTTTCCACTTAGCCAGCACCATATTTAAAGCTGTTTCGCATGAATGATTTTTTCTAAAACCAGATTGTCTTTCTATTACTTAATAAATTTTGTTTTTCAAGGTACTCTTGTAGTTGCTCTTTAGCTATTTGTTCTATTATTGTTCTAATGTCGGGAGCATATTTATTGGTCGAAACTCAGAACACTTTTTGGTACCAGCAATTTTTGGAATAGGTGTTATTAGTGCTGTTTTCCATATTGTAGGGAACACTCCTGTTTGAAAAGACTCCTTTATTATTTCTAACAATGTATTGCCAATAACTGGAATAACATCTTTAATAATTTCGAGTGTAATTCCATCTGTGCTTGTTTTATTCTTCATACTTGAAATCACTGTATTAGGTTTTGCCATATCTATTTGCTGAAATGTGAAGACACTCGAACAATTTTGACCTATATTACCAAAATCTACGTTACCACTAGTGTTATCAAGACTTGCATGGGTTTGTGTTATACTATCTATAAAGTATTTGTTGAACTCGATAGAGTCTGGAACGTTTTTGCTGTCTGTTTTGATCAAGTCTTAATTTTTTCCACATACTTTTGGAATCTCCTCTACACTCATCTATCTGTTTCTGATAAAGTTCGTTTTTTCGTAATAATAATTTTTAGTCTGTTTATAATCGATCCAATCCAATGGGTTTCCGATTATTTTAGCCCTATTGTATAACAAATTTCCTTGGTATTGAAGATTCTTTAATTCCTTTGTGAATCACGAATTGTTTGAATTAATTTTTATTGTTTTAATACAAATAAATTTGCTGGCAGCATTTTTTAGACGTTTGACTAAAATATCTGCTCTGTAGTTTATGCTGAATGTATTTATTTGGCTCCACTTGTATTGTTCCAGATCTTCTTGCAATTGAGCACTGTCGTATGCATTTTTGTCGAATACTGTAATGGTTTGCAGTTTACGGTCATTTGCACTCGACCTTGTTTTGAAATCTAACACTAATATTCCATGGTCTGCGATACCGTTTATAATATCAACATCAGCATTTAACACATTTATTATAACTAGGTCAATTTGTGTTTTCGAACATTTCGTGATTCTTGTGTAACCTTTTACAATTTGTTTCATTCCTAAAGAGTTTATTAAGGTGTTTAGCTTTCTGCTATATATGTCGTGTCTCTTTTCATATCAATGTTTATTAGGGAAAGACGATATTTGGCATCCAGATCAAATGCCTTCCTGGAATGAAACTAAGGAAGTTTCGGTAAAATATACACAAGGCGGACACCTTAAAATAATAAAAATTTTCCTATTTTCTGCTTTAACTCAAGAACTCATACTTAAATTAAAGTAGTTAAATTGCTTATAGCTCAGGTTTTTACCCTTGAAAAAAGGGCATATATTGGACTCCGCAGAAAATGTTTTTGTATTTATTTTTACTCTAACTGAGAAATAGATACAAGTAATAATTTGCACACAGCTCAGGCTTTAGACTTAAAGAAAATGGGACCTAACAGATACAGGGTAAAAGTAGAAAAAGTCAAATGAGGGAAAAAATAAGTGCGTTCCGTTTAATACCGCGGCACATCGCAGAGCCGAGGGAGGTACTCCATGGGATCGTGGATCAAGCGGGCTAAGTTAAAGTATCATTCGCAAGCACCGTAGTTCAAATCCCATTGCCGGTAATGTGTTTTATTTCCCTCGTCTAAAACACGAAGGAATTACTCTTCAGATGTTCACGTTTCAGGGTCCTTAGATGACGGAAAACAGGTTTTCTCAATTCCGCCTGTCTGTTAGTGGTATAACTAAAGAACTATTTCTTGAAGGGAGACGAAATTTTACATACACATTATATATCTACCTGGCATGAAACCAGACCAATATGTACACGGTGAGCACCTTAAAAATATAAAATTTTGTTTACTTTTGCTTTAACTAAGAAATAGATAAAAATGGTAATTTGTACATAGCGCAGGCTCTATTCTTGTCAAAAATAGGACTCAACATATACAGGATAAATGTTGTACAAAATAAAAAGTAGAAACGAATAAACGTATTGCGTTCAATGCAGCTGCATCGCAGGAATTCGAAGCGGCCCGGTGGCTCAAGCAGAGAAGGCCAGCTTTTCCGTAGTTTACCGGCAATGAAACAATGAAATCGAATGCGCAGCCTTATTCGCAGGCAGTGAAGTTCGAATCCCATCATAAGTAATATCTTTTTTATTTAAAAAATGATGTATTTATATTACCAAGTGTTTCCTTCTATTGTTTCAGTATCATTAGAAATGTGAAGATATTTTTACTAGCTTTCTTCAATTTTTTAAATTATTTAGTGTCACAACGTCCACTTGCGAGGGATGTTCTGGGTAAAGCTTTTTACATTTTTTTAGAGCTTGTGTTCATAACACTGTATAGAATATACAAAATGAAAGCTTATCAACAATGCCTTTGGAATTATGAAGTAATGAGTATTATGATATCAGAAAATTATACTTAATCCGTGTCACTGACAATTTACAGATAGTGGCTCACAATGGCAACGTGATAATAACTTGATCAGGACTTCCAGTAATAAACGTCTCAACGTCAACTGACAGCTTCATATTTTCTGGTGTATAATACATATAACTTGAAAATTTCAAAAATATTCTTGATTAATTGTTTTTTTTATCGTAGGATATATCTTACCATTTATAATTTGGCCGGGCTAGAGGTAAGTTCAGCATTGTAATCAATAAATTGATGTAGCACATCGTATATTAGCTTCAGTTCTATTAATACCTTCACTTTGATATTGTCACATTTAAAATACTCTATTTTGCTGGCTTTTTACGCCTTTGCTCAAATAAATGGCATTGTCTGAGAAATAGGTTTCCTTCTTCTAAAGAATAATTTGATGACATGGAACAAACCCTGTTAATTATTTTTTAAGTTATTGAAGTTACATATATGTTACAAGTTCTCTTTAATGTACCTATACATAGTATATTTGTACATAATTAATTTTCATCATTTCCATTTGGGAAAAGTAAATTCTATCTATAGTAATATTAAACAGATGTTGCTGTGAAGCAGTTGGAATTTAAATTTAGCTAAAACACAATTAGAGAAATAAATAATGGAACAGGAAACATTCCTGTAGGTCCCACTAAGTTGAAACCTAGCATACCTGCATTGCATTATTAATATTTTGTTTTAATCATATTTGGTGAAAGAGATATGCATTCGGAAGGAATTTGTGTTTTTCAAGGAGACCATATTTACATACCTAAATTTCGATAGTCTGTAAGCTTGAAATCACCTCTCTCTTCAGGATACTTGGTCAAATTCCGTATCTACTACAGAATTTAATCGTGATAAAACAAACATATATTGTATATAGGGTTACACCTTTAATTATTTACAGACGGGGAGTGTATAACAGTTCTAAAACATTTTCTCTGTTTTCGTTCATCATTACAGTATTTCTGGAAACTTTAGACATTTTCCAGTATGTTGGGTTGCCTATGCTTTTGCTTCAATTTAATGAATTTTTTATAATAAGTAGTTGGGCAAATATGTATAGTTGTATACTTGTATACTATTGTAATTTTTGATTTACTATTGGGAAAAATTTGTTTTGTTTTTTCGCATTGAATCATTTTAGTATTAAATATACTTCTAATGCCGTAAAACACACTTTCAGATGTTTTATTGATTCATGATTTGAGAGCGAACTTATCTCCTAAAACCGTCAGGAATCACGTGCAGAATTAGCAAAATTCCACACATGCTCGTTTCTACTAAGACCCTAAGCTTTGCGTAATCGGTACCAAGCGCTCTTAATTAATGAAATCCTTTTGCACATGTAAAAACCCGTTTACTATTCTCTAGTTGTACCTTTTGTATTAGTGTATGTGATGGTAATTTGGAATTAAATCGTTTCGCTGTATTAAGTCCTGTTAATTAAATAAACGAATCGTCTATTTTCGGCACCAGCTGTTACTGCTTTTTTAATATTTGTTTCTCCGTCTATCTCTTCTCAGCTTATATTGCGTTGGATTTTTACTACCAGGAATGGTTCTGCAGGGTAAGTCATACAACCTGGCGTCCTTAGAGCGTATTATACTTGACTAGAATTATAATCCGATAATATTCTTGCAGTAGGTAGTGTTAAGTAGAGTATGTTAAGTAAATTAGCTAATTGAAAAAGGGGTAGTTATTGGCATTTCAAAGTCAATACGTGAATCAAATCTACAAGATTCTACTATAAAATATGTTATGTTTAATTTCATTCGTTACAATTTCTAATCTAACCAACGAAATGTCAAAACTATGAAGATTCAAACGCTAAAGAATAAGCTATATTCTCGACCGAGATTTTTAAACTGTAAAACACGAGTTGGCTTCAATATTTTTTCTACAGCCGAAGAGTTTGTTAGCTTAAATGCCCTCGGGGCTTCGCCCCTCTCCAAAGCGGCCTTCAGGGCTCCACCCCTCTCCAAGGGGGCCCTTGGGACTCCGCTCCTCTCCAAGGGGGCCCTCGGGGCTCGGCCCCTCTCCAAGGGGGCCCTCAGGGCTCGGCCCCTGTCCAAGGGGGCTCTTGAAGCTCCACCCCTCTCCAAGGGTGCCCTCGGGGCTCCGCCCATTTCCAAGGGGGCCATCGGGCTCCGCCCCTCTCCAAGAGGGCCCTCGGGACTCGGCCCCTCTCCAAGGGGGCCCTCAGGGCGCGGCCCCTCTCCAAGGGGGCTTTTGGAGCTCCACCCTTCTCCAAGGGTGCCCTTGGGGCTCCGCCCCTCTCCAAGGGGGCCATCGGGCTCCGCCCCACTCCAATCGGGCACTCGGGGCTCCGCATACAAATCGGTCCGATATAATAACTGTACTTTTAATCTTCACAAATAAGGTTTTATAAACTCTTAAAGTACTCCGTGCTTTAAATGGAGTGGCGTGTTTTATAGACAACATAAAGCACGCCGCATATGACCCTTGGAAACAGTTTAAAATCACGGCTGTAGAAAATAGTATATTAAAGTATGAGTGGATAACAAGGTCTTTAAAACACACGCGAGTTTTCGACCACGACGGCGTAGCCGGAGTGCTCGAAATAGAGCAAGTGTTTTAAAGACCAGTTATCCACGAATATTTTACGCTATTTTTTATTATAGCTCCAATACTGGAAATAAATTACGCACTAAAAACTTAGAAATAATTTTTGTCGTGATAAATCGAGAGAGCATAATAATATTGCTACTATAGTTACCAGAATTATTTACGTTTTTGTCGCGTCCAAGTCCGTGG
>CALNHX010007341.1:0-75579 GCA_940337035.1 Agriotes lineatus
ATCTACCGTAAATCTAAAATTTTTAAATAGTTTTGATAATATTTATGATAAAACGTTGTAATAAAAATGCACACCATTTACTTAATTGAAATTTTGCTTCTCGAAATGCCGTTAGATTTGAATGCACATGTTTAGCGTCGGTTTTTAATAATACTTACGATATTTTTCTTTTCGTAATTAAAAAAACATGTAGGTTAAACATAAAATTACAGCAGTAGAGCTGCCGTGAATAAACTAACTCAAAAATAAGTGTTGTATGTTTTAAGATAGACGTTTTTGCACCAAGAGACCTATAATAATTTTATAGAAATAACTACATAAATACAATTTATCAAAATATCTCGGCCACCTATTATAAAATGACTGTTCCTGAAAGCCGACTTACCATATAAGTCTAAAAATTTGCAAATTTTTAAGCAGCCATACATTTTAATCGGTCCAGTATCTTCGGAGGAGATAGCGAACAAAGATACATACATATATACAAATAAAGAAAGAGACCACCGATTTTATTGATATAACAGGAACCCGTTTATTTCAACATAGTAGTTTTTTTCCAGCTTCTTTGTAAAACAAAACGTAGCTTTCTGAAAGATATCCAGATTTGTGGGGTGTCGGGTTTTTCGAACGGGGTTGAATACACCCATACAAACAAATCTGTCATGTCGTCAAAATTACAAGGCTTTGTTTGAGAAAACGATATGACCTTTCTTGTAAATTGACAGGCGTCTGTTCACTTTAAGCACCTCAGACCCTCGCGGAAAACGAACTACGTTTGAACTTTTATAAAGGATCGAACAGTTGCAGGCTGAAGCTCATGGCCGTGGAGCTCTACTACAAGTCACGACATACCTGGTGGATATAGTCAAAAGCTATAAAAATAATTATTATAGGAATGTTCAAAATAATTTAGACAGCTAAAATAAATTTCAGTGTAGTGTTTTTAAATTATTTGATGCATAATTTACGACAGGGGGTCGGTATAATGTAGCCGGAAAATTATTTCACATTTTTAAAATCTAAGCCAACAGAACAAAAATATCACAGCAGCGACGGAGACTATAGCGTTAATAAACGGGCGAATGATAACAATACATAATTAAATCAGGGTCCCGAGTGGTGTAGCTTGAACAAGCGTCCACGTACGATCAGCAGAGTTAAGCAACGCTGTCTCTGGTCAGAACTTGGATGGGAGTTCCACGGCTGCATCTCTCGGCGCCTCGTGGTTCGGCTATCACGGAAAAAAGTTGGCCCCGGCGGTTATAACAACATCATGACAGTCGTTAGTGGAGTTGGAAGTCCTCATAACTGCACAACGACGCTTATAATTGGCTTAACGACTGTTGGCTGAGTGCGAATTAAAATTTAAAAAAATAAATCAAGCAAGAACGCGTCGAAATAACATTTAAAGTTATAATATGAACACTGCAAAATTGCATCACGATATTTTGGCAAATTTATTGCCTGTTTATCATTTGATGGTAGTTAAACTCACCGACTTGAAACGTGTAAAATGTAATTTCAAAAAGTTTAGATGCAAGACACTACAGATATTTATCTAGCTTTCAAATTGTCGTCGGTTTTTATAAATAATTTAATTAAATTATGTGTGATCTTGTCATACTTAATAATACATTTGAATAATTCAACCCGTTTATTTAAATTCTATTATAAAACGCATAATTGTAATTTCATAAAATAATCGAACGTTAACATTCGGTAGCACGTTCGTAATTTGATTGCATTTTGCATTTGAATAATTACACGAATACAGTTACCAATTTCTAATTATTCAGGCGTGTATTAATATATTTCAAGTAGTTTGATTAATCCATACATGTAGTTTGATTATAGCGGACAACATAATTAAATTGATAAAACGCGGTCGAAATAGCATTTAAAATTATAATATGAACACTGCAAAATTGCATCACGATATTTATATAAATAAAGTTCGTTTTAAAAATAAATCGGTGGCTAATATTGTACGTTGGAGTATAAAATGCAGTTTTAAATGTAAAATTTCAGTGTATATTGGCATTCTGCTCGACACCTTAAAACCCGCAGCCGTTCATAGCCTAGTGGCCTACACCGATGCAGCGCTAAATTAAAAATTAAAAATGGCCGCCGAGAAAAGTGATCCCGCAGGAAACCAAGATGGCCGACCCCCGGGAAGTTTAAATTAAAAAACTTTGCGCGAAAATTTAAATTAAAAATGGCAGCCGCGTAATTCCGGAAGCAAATTGAAAATGGCCGCCGCGTAATTTAATCAGTAGCTAATGCGCAATTATCCGCGAAATTATATCCATTAATTTCAATTCGCGATTTTAATTGACCTTATTTAATTCGATTCGCGATTTCAATTGACCTAATTTAATTTGATTCGCGATTTTAATTGACATAATTAATTTGATATCACAATCAAGGTGTCTTTATACTACTCTCAGAATTTAAATTGATCATTCCTATGGCGTTTTATTTAACATTATCATAAGGTTTGACGTGGAGCTAAAACTGTATTCGTAATACTTTGTTCCTCTCAAATTTTGCTTGTCTCCGAGGGCAATTACTATTGAGTGACTTAAATTTGCTGCATAGTTTTTCCTGTTTGTACCAGTTCTCATGTATATATTAACATCTCTATGTGACCCGTTTAGTTGCTTCCCTGATTTTAATTATTTTAGCAATGTTTAGTTCTGCCTTTAACATAGCTGTTAATTTTTTCCTCACTGTTATATTTATTTTACTCTGCCTACTGTTTCAAGCGCCCTCCGCTGACACTAGACCGTTGGTAGCAGTAATATTTCGTTTGCCCCCTCGTACTAAACTCTTTATTTTTAACTCGTGCTCGAGTAGGAAGGCTGCTTTTGGAGCGGGAGTTTTAGGCCCGGCTCGGGTCACTGGCGTAAATTGCGAGCTAGTTATTTTCCGGCGAAAGAGAGGGTTGAGAGACACCAAACCAACCGCACGTGCAGTTTGCGGCTGGTGTGGCTAACGTGTTTCCATTTTCCCAACGCTATACATATGGCAGAAGTAAAAACTTTGATTCTTTTTCGTTAACTGTGTTACAGTCCGAACACAAAAATCAATATTTATCAGACCAGATGTATGCAGCGCCCCAAGTTCTTTTATTTGCTTCTTTTCTTCTCAGTGCTGTTCGAACCTCCTCTCCCCCCGTAGCATTAGCTGGTAGCTTAATAAGGGGTCATCCCCCGACTGTCCGCTGAAAATTTCCTTGTAGTATTGTGTGTTGGAACTAACGTATCAAGGACTACACTCTGTTGCTCTATTATTTTATTCATTGTAAGGCAAATATCCAAGCGCGTTTACAGCTGGTACAAGCACCAAACACGTGGCGATAATCCACAACGCTTTGGACGTCTTCCTCTGAGTTGAGAACGTGCAAACATCTTCAGGCTAGGGTACAGAATTTAGTGGCACCTGACTATTAATAATACTTACTTTTTACGTCTCCACCGAACTGACTTTATACATAAATATACCTACGCTTCCATAGTAAAATACTGTCCTAACTAAATTTTTAGGTGTGATATTATATTATTTATTTAGTTTTTCTGTGAAAGCTTATCATTTTTTAAGTATTCCTAATGTTACATATCAAGTTTCCTTAAATTAAAGTTAACTATAGACGTATTTACAGAAAATAGTAACATAAAATTTATTCGCGTTAACGATTGCAGAACTAGGCCTGGAAGGTATGCAACCCACTGTACGTTAAATATATTCGACCTGAAAGGTCAGAAATCCACAAAAAAACTTTTCCTAACCCTATTCGTTATTTTTCGTTGATTTCTGCAACTATAAAGTTTAATATTACTTCGACGTGCGACTTTGTTTACATTTGGTGCTACGCATGTACTGCAAAATTTCGGAAAATAACCCAGGTTAGGGTTTCCCCTCGTTTGAATCGTGTAGTGCAGGTTTCCACTTCTTGTGAGCCTTTTTTGGAAAGCTACTGGAACGTCGTAATTTACTTAAATTTAACGTAGGAAAACCAGACCGGCTTCGAGTTTCTCCTGCGGGAAGCCAGCAATGGCTCCGCATCGAGTTTCCAGCTGCGTTTTGGGCCAGAGTGGAGGATCTGATATCATCTGGTTGAGCGAACCGCAGTACTTTAACGATGGCTGGGAAAACCCCTAGCAACGAAAAAGTGGTGCTCTTAATTAATTGTGGGGGGAGGCGGCGAATTCATCTGGTACGAGTTTATTCTAGACCTCTGGAGGGGTAATGTTGCTAGTTTTGCGGTATAATGTTGGAGTCCTGACCCGTAAGAAAGCAGGAAAAAGTAGCTTGTCGGGCCATTTTGCAGTCTTTAGCAACTCAATTAATAATTTAAGCCTTCAGAGCAGTTTAACGGTATTTCAAATCCTTTTTAGATATTTTTGTAAGCATAATGATTTTGTAGGCTCCTGGTATTATTGTCGCTAATTTGTGGCATTTTGGACATTCCTTCTAGTTTTGTTTCGGCAGTTGCATGTTTAACACTTCAATATTTCGAACATTTAAAAATTCAGCCTGTGGGTGCTACAAGGACGGCGATGGTTTGCTTTGCGGCTACCAGCTGCAAGTCTAGCGCATTCTGCACTGTGATTGGTGGATGCGATTTATCCTCGAGAGCAGGTGGTCGTTGCCGACCGTTAGATGATTCAGCCCCGAGCCGTCGAACTAGCAAATTGAAAAATAAGAGCTGGTGTGGCGGTTCGGCGCTTGACGCGGAGGCGTCGGCCCTTCCGTTTGTACTGTTTCAGTAAGGTGTTTTATGTGATCATTTAGACTGTGTTTGCCTTTTGGCAGTTTCAAGAGGGAAGTGATTGAGTGTAGTCGTGTGGTGGTAGCCCGTTTTAGTCCTTACGCGGCGCTGAGGGGGAGTGCAGTGTTTATATGTAGTCTTTCCGTCCGCCTGTGCTAATTAGGCGAAACCCTGTTTTCTGTACTGATTCAAGCCGCAGTTTCGCTGACATCCTTTGGCATGACCGAGAGAGGCCAACGCCATTTCCGCCCTGCATAGGGGATTCGTCAGGGCATCTAACCCATCCCGATTTCACTACAGACACATTAGGCGCCAGGTGCCTGTTCAGCGACTATTATGGAATGCCTTCTCGCCTACTCTCGGCCGAACTGACTAAGGTAAAAACTTGTAAAATATACTAATTTCGCCCGCATGTGTGTGTATAGTTAGATCGTTCAAGTGTTTGCTTGCAAATACAGTGTTGTGTCGAGTACATTTACCCTAAAAGTTACTACCGTCTTATGCCGTATTCACTCACAATACAAGTACATTGATCCTAAAAGTTGCTGCGATCACTTAACGCATGCACTAATAATACCAAGTGCGATCATCCTACAATTTGCTGCGATTAGATACCGTATGCACTAATAATACCAAGTGCGATAATCCTAAAATTTACCGTGGCTTGCTACCGCTTGTGCGGTCGTCAGTTTCAATTAGACCGCGATTGTTATTTAAATCTGCTTGTAAAATAGCGCAGTGCCACGCACTTTCAGCCTAACATTTACGGGAGCTTACGGGCGTTCAGGCTGCACGTCAGTTTCAATTATTTCGCCGGCATCGTCCAATTTTGCCAGTGTGTAATTGGCAGTTTGTACTGCCAGGCGACTTTGTTGATAGTTGTAATACAGGCCGTTCCGGTGACCCGCGCCCAAATTCAAGGCCTATTTTTGCGTGTCACGGCGTCACACCGTTGGCCTCTTGTTTACCCCCTTTGTGGCCCGCCTGGATTTGGAGTTCGGCTCAACTGGACGTCGTCACCTTTAGAATAAGGCGCTTTCCACAGCTGGACGTAACCTTTAAGATATCTCTACGAGTTGTCATATGTATGGTTTGTAATTTATGTGATGTTTAGTAGGTTACTATTACTACTTGTAGTTAGAAGAAAAAAGTGATGAAGATGTATTACTTTTATCTGTGTTGGGGAACCGAAAGATAAAACCGAAAAAGAAACTATACAGGAACAGGACAAAGAAAGGATACTGACATATACTAAAAAGCAATGATCTACTGCAAGATGAGGAGACGTTTCGAAAATAAATGGTTTAGAATAAGCAAACAACAATTTGATTTCGTTCTAAACTGCAATAGAGATAGCATTTCAAAATCAGCAGCAAACAGGGCTAGGATTAACATACCAATAGAAGAAAAACTCTATTCGACATTAAGGTACTTTATTTTCAAATATATTTTTTACAGCTGTGTAAGATCGTAGTCGTTGTATGAGGAATAATTAGAATAGTAACTTCTAATATCAGCAGATTCTTTTCTGAATGATGTAAATGTTCGAGATAAAGTTGACTGATCTGGTTGTTGTGAAGCCGATTCTTTGCTTTTAAACGATAACAGTTCCAGTTCAATAACGGTGCGTGGTTGTGTAATTACCCAACAAAGATTCACACTGTATCATTAACTAGGTAGATCTATATGTATTGTAACGAATGCGAGAACGACTTCCGGATCGATCTAGAAGCAGGTGTGCGAGATGCGTCACTTCGAACAGATGCTTCGAGAACGGGCCCGAGGTCAAATGCGTCATGCTTCCGTCTGGAGTTTCTAGTGAATATCGAGACTATCTGGAAGCTTCCGGAAGGGAATTATTGGCCATATAAATACCCGGCCGTCGGACCCGCAGTAAGTTCAGTCCTGCGTTCAGTTCGGAATTCGGGTAGCGCCGTGTAGAGCTCGCACATAAATAAAAGCCCGTGTGTACATATAGCTATTGACATAAATAACCATATAAATATAACCATATAAATAGAAATAAATCGTTAGTGTTAAGAGTGAAATAAATAAATAGTTGAAGTTTAACCAATGTAAATATTAAATAAATGTATCGATAGAAATAGCGCCTGTAGTTTAAGTAATTTGTAATCGGCTCTATAATTCTCGTGTGTTTGTAAATAATAATAATTAATCTAAGTGATGTAAATAAATGCTTAATACAAGAAGCGGCCGTACTAACGTAGGAAAACATAAATCAGCTGAGTTTGGCAAAAGAGTCTTGCTGAGGACCGATCATGCTGCTCTGAGATGGCTGCTGCAGTGCAAGAACCCTGAAGGGCAGGTGGCTGAGTGGATCAAGCGCCTACAAGAGTTCGACTTGAAAATAAATCATCGACCTGGCACAGTCCACCGCAACGCCGATTCGTTATCCAGGAGGCCCTGCCCTGAGGACTGCGGCCACTGTTCGAAACTGGAGAGTCGTGCGGTACCCATTAATCGTACCACTGTGGTCGACGACTCGTGGGAGCCAGACGAGTTGCAGAGTAGTCAGGAGAACGACCTTGATTTAGGCGCGGTTATAGCCTGGAAGCAAGATGGCCGTCGATCTACCTGGCAGGTGTTCCCTGCCACCAACGCAACAGTGGAGACTTCTTGGGCGCAATGGGACTCCTTGCAGCTGGACAACAACGTCCTGACCAGAATCTTGGAAGATGAGGACAGTAAGGCAACGAGATCACGATCGATGGTTCCAAGGAGTAGAGTGGCCGAGGTTCTGCGCCATCTGTGTGATGGCTCCTCTGGGGGACACGTTGGATTGAAGAAGACGTTGCGGAAGGTCCAAGAAAGGTTATACGGGGCGAGCTGCAAAGGTTACGTCCGAGAGTGGTGCCGGAAGTGCGAAGCATGCGCTACAGGAAACGGACCGGTTGGAAGACGTAGAGCTCCGAGGTGTCAGTACAACGTCGGTGGTCCGTTCGAGGGGATAGCCATTGACATCGCCGGACCATGCCCCGAAACCGAAGAAGGAAGTAAATACATCTTGGTGTGTATGGGCTACTTCACCAAGTGGCCCGAAGCGTACGCCGTTCCGAAGCAAGAGACCGGTACAGGCACTGATGTTCTGATGAAGGAGTGCTTCAGCCGTTTTGGAGTCCCCCTGGAGTTACATTCCTACCAGGGCCGGAATTTCGAGTCTGGACGGTTCCCGAACGTCTGCAAGCTACTGGGGATACGCAAGACCCGGACCACTGCCCTCCATACGCAAACGGACGGCATGATGGAAAGTATGAACGGAACCATGGGGAAGCATCTGTGTAGGGTGGTTTCCGAGCATCAGCGTGATTGGGACCAGTGCATTCACCTGTTCCTGAGGGCATACCGATCGGCAGTACAAGGGACGACCGGCGTCCAGATCGAGGTCTGCTGTTGCAGCCCGTTACGAAGCATGGGGCCCACGGGGGACTGCTGCTTTTTCAGCCAGTCCATGTGCAAGAAGGGCACCGCCTGCAAATACCGCCATCAAACCCCCACAAGAGCGAGTGACAGGCACCCGACGCAACTCGTTCTGGGACAGAACGACCTAAGGCGGGGGCAGTGTAAGGAATGCGAGAACGACTTCCGGATCGATCTAGAAGCAGGTGTGCGCGATGCGTCACTTCGAACAGATGCCCCGAGAACGTGCCCTAGGTCAAATGCGTCATGCTTCCGTCTGGAGTTTCTAGTGAATATCGAGACTATCTGGAAGCTTTCGGAAGGGAATTATTGGCCATATAAATACCCGGCCGTCGAACCCGCAGTAAGTTCAGTCCTGTGTTCAGTTCGGAAGTCGCGTAGAGCCGTGTAGAGCTCGCACATAAATAAAAGCCCGTGTGTACATATAGCTATTGACATAAATAACCATATAAATATAACCATATAAATAGAAATAAATCGTTAGTGTTAAGAGTGAAATAAATAAATAGTTGAAGTTTAACCAATGTAAATATTAAATAAATGTATCGATAGAAATAGCGCCTGTAGTTTAAGTAATTTGTAATCGGCTCTATAATTCTCGTGTTTGTAAATAATAATAATTAATCTAAGTGATGTAAATAAATGCTTAATACAAGAAGCGTCGTATAATGTTTAAATAGCCCGAGCGTAAAAACGTAACAGTATACTTTCAAAATATTCGTATATACAACGCTTTTTTGAACTTTGTGTAATTCAATTTTATTCACAAAGCACAAATGCTGTACAACACTTTAATGAACACGACTGTACATAGAAATTTTGCTTCAATTATAAGTTCTGCATTGAACGTTTTGACCGTTGCTACACGGGGAATTTCTGTACACACAAAAAAGTACTAAACTTAAATAATCGGTATTGCTTTACAACACGGTGATCCAGGAACTGTCTCGTGGTGTAGCAAATTTTTCCTGCAAATTCCTGAGAAGGATTTGGGTGGTTATGCGGAGGGCCACTGATTCTAGACGGTCCAAACCAGAAAACTTACAAGTGTCAGTGTAAATCCCTAAACCACATAGCTGTTTCATAAAATAATAAATAAAGGACAATTTATTCCAGAAATTGATGTAACATAAATGTATATTTACAGTATGTAAAGGGGGAATTTTTTAAAGAGCACCTACTTTTCAAAGTGCTATGATAAAACAAACACACTAAAACTAAAACAGTTATACGGATGGGGTCATAATTATATATAACTGCAATGAGATAACATCAACAACAAAATAGTATGCATGAGGAAGAAAGAGACGACTATACAAAAAAATTATTTTAGTAGGCATGTTTAGTTGACATTTGTCATAATTAAAATGAGCGTCAAGACTACTCCAATATTTACTTCTATGTTTATTTCTTTCTTACTCAAGAAATACATGTAAGTTTCTTGTTCAAGTTAGTTCACTGCTGTTATATATAATTTTGGCCCCATCGGTATATTTGAGCTAGTATAAGTCGTCACGTTTTTCTTTGTAATGTAGAGGGGGCCTGAAAGTGATCGTACAAGGACCGTCGAATTATTTTGTAAGAGCAACTCAATTACTCAAAGTCAAAGTGATTTCGAACAAATGTTTAATCGAAATATTGCTGCTCCCTCTAAATAAAAAAAAAGATCGGTACATCGGTTCAGGAAAGAAGGTTCAGTAGAAAATCAGAGAATTCGAAGAGCCATAGTGATAAAGCTGGACTAAATTGTAGAAATTTATGATATAGTTGCAAATGATTGCCCTTTTTCAACGAGCAAAAGTTTGTGTTCGCCGACGGGGGAAACATTTAAAACTTAAAGTTGTGTTGCTTCTGTATTGTATAAAATCAATAAGGTTTTCTCATTTACATGTACTGTTATTCATGCTTTAAAAGAGTGAACTTTAAAAATTCATCCTTTACATCTCTGAACGATACTCAATAATGGTCAAAAACGAATCTTGGATAGGTTATACTTATTTGGAATTAGAATTATAAGTTTAATTTAGTTTTAAGTTAGGTAAAACTGAATTGGTTGTTATAATAAATACATTAAAAATACAAGCTGTACGATTTTTCCTCGCAATCCAGTCTCAAGCGCACGTAGCTCACCTATCAAAGTGACAAATAAAAGTTAACCGATAGCGGATAACGAGAGACCCATCGTCGCCTAATAGTCCCAATCAGAAAGACGCGAAACCTCGCGAAAGGTACCATGCGACCAAGTTCAATTGCTCACTTTAATTGGTGTGTTTCTAGTTTGCTACAGTAGTTCCTCGCATCTATATTGTTTTGAATATGCTAGCTCGTCGTCGGCTGCATAGTCATTAATTATGTATTACAATTGCACCACGTTGCGTGACCTTATGTTATATATTGGAGTTAACTCATATTTTTGAAATAGTCATATAATTTATGTATTCAATATTTTACTTTAAGCTTGCTCTTAATTAATACAATGCCCCGTTAGTTAAACTAGAATTGCTTCCAAATCAAGTACTCTTATTTCAGAGGTGGTTCGGCAAATCTAAATCTCTATTAGTTGAAGTTTAAATTTTTAAATTAATTCTTAATTATTCAATGACATCAAACGTCAACCCAACTTCTACACCCTCTCAAACCAGGTATTGACAAATGCATTTTTTTACATTGACATAATTATTAATTAATTTATTAAAATAATTACGGTTTTGTATTTTACTTTTTTCCTATTGCTCGTTATGTATTCAACCAAACAACTATACAAATAAGGCATAATTTCTAGTTTCTATTAGGCAAAATTAAATACTTCAAGACCAATTGTACATTTTTCAATGAGTTTATTTATGTAACTAAACTAAACAAAAATTTCATTCCTATTAGATACTATTCTTATGACACTCTTTTCAATTTTAAATATTATATTATTACAGGATATTCATTCTGATTATTATAATTTAGAAAATTTAGAAAAATCCAAAGGGAGAGCCGGAAAATTGGAAACTATCGTAAGTGTGTCTTTCTATTTGCAGTTATTGCTTAATGGTTTGAAGGGTTTTCCCCATCATGTCATAATACGCATCAGGTAACCGAAGTCGGAAGATATAAGACACTAATAGCAATTTATATGAGCAGGGTGAAATTCCAAATGCCTTACATAGGTCGTCGCAGTCAGTCATTCAGTCAGACATTCAAATTTTGTTTGTGTACAAGTGATTGTGAAAACAATTCCGTCGTTTTATAATGTCCGTTACAATGCCAAAGACACGACGAGCTAACATAGGTCGTCGCAATCAGTCAGCTGCGCGGGTATATAATTTACGTGCGAACCGCAATGAGGTTTTTTGGGACGTTGATTGGGAAAATGGCATTTATTTTTAAGTCCAAGACGATGGACATGACATAAAATTAAAACTCTATAGTGGTGAAACGGAATTTCAGAGACAAATTATTTTTGGGCTGAACAACGTTTGCCGTGCCAACTAGTAATTATTAATTCTAAACGTTGAGAAACGTGTCCATTTGCCCGTTGAAATCGATCAAAAGCACTAACAGAGCTGACACTCTAGTATTCTAATCTAATTTATTAAAACTCAAACCTTCAAAGTGAACATCATGGCGACCAATTCCCAAATTCTTTTTACCAGTGGCCAAAAATTCGATTTAGTATCCGTAAGTAGAAGGGCTTATAGCATTACTCAAACTACACGAATTAGGATTTTACAGTTTTGATATCTCAGAAAACTCAAACAGGAGATCTTATTAAACCGAGGGTACCTGGTGGGAATACGGCAGGCTTCGTCCATGCAGAAGTTATCCAGGGCTACGGGCTTAGGGAGTTCCTGCTGAGAGGCCGTCCAAGCAAAAGTGCAAAGTAGGGTAGAGCAGGCTTTTCTCTAGTTATCGCACGAGGGAAAAGCCGTGTAGCCTAAATCTGGAAAGCAGTCACTTGAATTGAAGGGTACAGAACCGCCTACAGGTTGGTGTTCCAAGACAACCCAGAAAGGGACATATGTCGAGCGTGGCACTAACGAGCCACTAGGAGGTACCAGAACAGCTTAAAATAACACACCACCGAAATCGATGTTCAAAGCGGAACGATAAAAACGTACCAAAATGGAAATGTGGCCAAACCTAGGTGATTTCGCAGAAATAAATTCTAATACTAGTATAACCAGCTTCATTTCAGTAATCTCACATACAATTTTTTAAGGCTGATTAACAGGATTCACAACAATTCCAGAATTATAATATCCACAAGAACACATACAAGCAATCTTTTTTAAAAATTCAATAAAATGCTCTAGAGCTCAATGATTTTCAAAATACCGATAATGAAAAATGAGGGTAGGCTACGTAACATACAGTCAGGAATTGCGGGCAACTTGAGACATTTCTTCAACTTGCAATTTAATTGTACCTTAAATACAAAATCATACTAGACACCGTTACTGCCATACTCTTAAAAGAAGTTCATACACCATCGTTATCGTCGTCAGTCGACGGATGGTTAACAATATTACGTATGAGTTGTTATCGTTTATTAGACCTTTGCTTCAATAATGTTATAACTTTGCCACTATTATCTTTGGAAGTGCCAGCACTACTTTCTGCCATTTTCTTTTTAGCTTCTCTAAGAGGAACTTCATTATGAATATCTTGAAGTAGCTCTGGGGTGTCCTCTGTAATGGTATCATTATTTCCATGACCATCAACATCTGATGTGTGTGAATTTTTCTTTAATTCATTTTAGATGTCATCAAATGATAGTGCAGGTTCTTCTAAGTTGCTTTGAATGCTAAAAGGACAGCATTACGACTATTAAACAGTATGTAGGTATATTATGAAAATCAGCACTCACTTTCGTTCCTAGACTACCTTATTCCAAAATTGTAGTTGTCCTAATAACGCCCATTTTATTTGTTAGACTTTGTTTCTGTACCTTTGGACCTAATTTTCGGTCCCGCATGTAGCGCCATATTGTTTTACAGTCAGCAATTGAATAGGATGAAGAATAATTAAATTTATTATTTTACGGCTTCTGGCTAAAGATGAAACATACAGATCTTTGTCCTTTGCTTTTCGAATAGCTGCTGGATACAAAAGCATTATAATCAGACCAGTGCTGAAAGCGATGTGAAAGAAATTGGTGCCGAACTTCCTACCTAGTGTCAATGATGTTGAAAGAATAGCAGCTGAAGGGTTTGACCGGAAATGGAATTTCCCACCCTGCATTGAGCTATCGATGGCAAACATATACGAATATTGTGCTCAAAGAAAAGAGGATTGTTATTCTTTAATTATAAAGGCAATTTTTCCATTGATTTATTGGCGTTCGTCGACGCTAATTGCAAGTTTGTGATAATAGACGTTGGTTCTTATAGTAAAGCAGTGGAATTTTTAAAAAATCAAACATGGAACTCCACATTCACTCAGGGACATTTAATTTTCAGCCAGAAAATCTCTCCATGGTACAGATGTATTACCTCATGAAATTGTGGGTGACGAAGCATTTCGATTAGACAGACATATGTTGAAACCATACACAAAAAAACCAAGCTACAGAATTTTGTATAGTCCGCTTCCAGTAATGCCATAAGCAATTACTTTAATAGTTATTGCAGCTTCCTGTTTACACAATATGTTATTAGGCGACAATATTATAAACAAATAGAAATAATTCGAGGAACTCTGACATAGAGATGCCAATTGGAATATGAAGCAGTTCCGGAGAGCAAGAGGCTTTGCAAGTCTTGAAAGACTTGAAGTCAGAGATCAATTTAAAAATTACTTAATCTTAATGTTATGACATGCACTGTATATAAAACTGAATAAAATTAAATATTTACCTGTCCTCTCCACTAGTTGCATTGTTTCGAAGTATTATCCCACACATTTATATTTTTAAATTAAGAGTTGTCACGTAGAACAGGATACGCAGCAACACTTTCAATAAGTTTCGCAATTCCAGCTTCAGAAAATTTAAATTTTGCCATTAATTGCTTTAAATAATAGTAATACGAGCATCAAAGCGTCTGTATTTGTACTACTTCCAAACCGGATGCACTACAGATGCATGCATTAGGCGTTATCTATTGCGTTCTTTAGCATTCTTAGGCAGTATTTTTGCGTACGACTGCTCTATACCAGGAGACTGCTTCGGACGCGTACGTTTAACTCGTTGTAGGATATCCCACCTTCAGACAACTCCAAAGTAAAGTGGAAAACCTAAAAGAAGTTGAAAGCAGGGTACAACAGAAGCAATATCACCACGCAACTTAGACTAACATGACACCAAGACAAGTGGCATGGTGATTGGCTGCAGAAAAGACGGCGCCAGCTGTGATTTAAAAGAACCTAATATTGACAGCTAGAAAACAATGATGGACGAAATTGAAGTCAATTGACAAGCAATATGGCCGAAGACGTTTTAGCGGTACGTCGGTTTGTCGAATTGTCGAATAAAGAATGGACACCGGCAGTTCAAAGATCGACCACGAGCTATCGGCGTTGACCTACACGCTGATAACGAAATAGTCTTTAATACTACGTCGGAATGCAAGGCGTCGCTATACAGAACTCCGATACACAGGGCGTTGGTGTGTGTAGCGACGGCGGAACGATACGAGGGTTTCTCTCAAGATATCCCACCGGAGATCGATATCAAATTCCACGGCATTCAAGCGAGACTGAATCGAAATTTCAGATTGATAAGCTGCATTTTGAAAGCTGGAAATATTCGACTAAGCTCGCTATATTCACAGAACTGTAACGCTCTTACGAATACACTTTTTGATCGATGATCTCTGGCTCGCTGTTATTCTACTGTCTGCCTGAAATCTTGGCGTAAAGAGAAGTTCTACGAGAGGACTTACCGACTGACTTTTGCTTTGCCTAGAAGCAGTGGTAGCGGCAATTGTTAAACTGCTTTTCTAAAATGCCAGTCTTTCGTGTTTGATTTACAGTTACAGTTTAAACAATAAAATAAAGCGAAGGTGTTCTTATTACTTTTTATTGACCAAATAAGATAATGTGTAGCCCAATAAATGTGACAATTGCTTCAAATTCAGAATGAAACGACGTCTTCAGACGTGATCTGGTACACAACTGGTGTTGACTAGCGGAAGGGGTGCTGCTAATAAGCGGAGTAATTGCAAGGTTACTAATGGATAATAATTTTATAAGGGCTAATTATGTCCTCTTAATAATGCCACATCAAACTGAACAAATATCACTAAATAGGTAGATATAGCACCAATCATCTAGAAGATACAGACTTATAAATCATGAAACCAACTTGCACATTTGTAAAACTTACAGCATATATTAAAGAGTAGTCGATGGTGAAAAAACACCAAGCCGTAATTTTTATATCGTAATGTAGCAGTTGTAAGCAAAATGCGTTTATCTGCAAAGAGAGGTTTAGAAGCTTACTCCACATCATCATTTATACTCACCTCTTTCGTTAAAGCTGGATGTTGAACTTTGGTGAGGATCTTTACCAACGTATTCTTTAATAAATTCGCCTAAATGTAGCACAAAGATGGACAAAGGCTGTTAATTGCAAAACACATGTCGAATTAAAATTATTAATATGCTTACCTGCATTTTGAATTTACCACAAGCGAATATAGTCAATAGAAGGTCGAAGATGTACATGCAGAATTTTAACAAAATATGGTGTACATATCCAAAGCTTGCGTCTTGTAAGTATATGATTCTGATAAGTATGAATGCCTGCAGTACTATCATATAAAAATCAAGTCCATAATTGACCAATAGTGGTAATGCATAGATCCTGTTAGCAAGCGTAGTAACATCACACAAACTCTGGTGTAGCGCAACTATGAGCTTTACAGAACTCAATTCAATGCCACCTGTATTCTTCTGAACAGACTGGTCGGTACTGTGAGAACGGTACGCTGCCATCCAGAAATCATTTATAGACTCTAATCTAGTGTATATTAATTTAATATGGCTGCAAAATAGCACTTTAACCGCGTATCTGCACAAAGATGCTTCGAAATAGGTAAATATTCCGATCACCTGCAACGCATCTTTTGAAAACTGTATTTCAGCTGATATGTATGGTGCTACGAGGAACACAATTGCAAGAAAAAGCAGGATGCTGCTATATCTTCGCACTGATTTTTTATTAGTAAATATAGACAAACTTTTAAGAGCGACGTCAGCTTTTGTCATTTTTTTCCATACCATCACCAAGGACAAACCATGCAGTTCGTTACAAATCAGCATTATAAAGAAAACTAGTTTGTGAACGACCATGTCCAGAGCTTGTAAATATTGAAGGAATCCTTGGTGATCAGTACTTACATAGACGTACTCCACTGCCACTGACACAAAGAAAAATATGAATTGAAAAACGTAAAATTTTATCTTGTAGGAACTATAGAACTTTATAGGTTTCAAACTATCACTCCCTTCATCTATGGTGAAAGATGCTAAACCTAAATACTTTGACAAGGTATATATTGGATATAACTCTTGATATAGTTCAGACATGTTTTAATTTGAAGCTAAGCCGTCACTTATGTACTATTTACATACTTAACCATTTATATGTCCCAATATAGTAAATATTGGATTTTGCTAAATGCAAGAATACACCGTAAGTAATACAGACTGTATCGGCAGCTATGTCGCGTATCTCTCTATTGCACAGTAGTAATAAAAACAATCGAGCGACACGCTGTTGAAAGCTAACAAACACATTATGTTGATGCACACACGCATTAAACTAATTAAAATAGCAAACCAATATGATGATGACCTTTTTCATACGTTCGATAGATAATAACCTAGAAAAAAACTAGGTTGAAAAGAATAACGCATAATGCGCCCCGACAGTGAAGTGTTTAGTTATAAATAATTGTCATTTGAATTGTTAATGTAGTTGATTGTGTAATTAGAATTTATATGTAGATTTATTTTTAAACATTATGTAATGTGGGCATAAAGTATGGGATGACAGATACTACATAATCAGACTATCTAGTCAATAAGGACATCAGGATTTTATAAAAAGTAAATAAGCAGGCAGGAAAATGTTTGGGTTGATTACGAAAACATTATTAATGTTCTTAACAAGAATAATTACATTTTTTTTTATTAACAATTTATTTACAATCTGCCATAATACATGAGGCAATCAGTAATTTATATGACTAATTAAATGTCTTGTGGGCGATTACTTACATTAGCAATTGTCCTTTATATGTATTCCTAGAATGGCTAGGTTTTTTTAACTGTTAACGACCTTAACCTAAACCAAGTTCACATTATTATTACTATTATACATGGACCTACGAGAAGTAACTACTCAAATCTATTAGATAAGTCTGATGGTTTAAATCCTTTTAACCTCCGAACTTCACCAATGTCATCATTTACTAAGTTACTTGCCAATTCGTTTGGATGTGCACTGAGTTTATCGCGATAGATGACACTGACTTTTGTAATCAACTCATTAACCGAACTTATTTCAAGATCACGTCTAATCACTTCGTTAGGCACATACCAAGGTGCTTCCGTTATTGCTCTTAACACTTTTGACTGAAACCGTCTGATTATATCAATTGTGGAGTTAGCTGCTGCGCCCCATAGTTGCAAACCATATGTCCACACTGGTCTTAATATTGTTTTGTAGAGTAGGATTTTATTAGTGGTTGTTAACTTTGATTTTCGACCTAGTAACCAGTACATGGATCTGTATTTCAACCCTAGCTGGTTTCTTTTAGCCCAAACATGTTGTTTCCAGGTAAGACGTCGATCAAGGTGAATGCCGAGATATTTGACCGTTTCCAGTTGTGGAATTTGTTGTCCGTTTAATCTGACTGGAGGGCATGTTTCACGCTTCAGCGTAAACGTGACGTGAGCAGATTTTGTCTCGTTGGCCCTGATACGCCATTTCTTTAACCAGTCCTGTACCTTACCAAGATGGATTTGCAATTTATGTGATGCTGTTACAGGGTCAGGATGAGTCGACAAGATGGCAGTGTCATCAGCGTATGTTGCTATCGTTGTTGATCTGGTTGTTGGTATGTCTGCCGTGAACAGCAGATACAGCAGAGGACCAAGGACACTACCCTGCGGCACGCCGGAATTTATTGTGAAAAGTCTGGTTGAGTCACCTTGGAATTTAACAGAATAGTGTCTGTTGAATAGATAAGACTTGATGACTTGATACATATCAGCGGGAAAAGCACTTTTTACTTTATATAGCAGTCCTTCGTGCCAGACCTTGTCAAAGGCCTGGCTGATGTCGAGAAAGACTGCAGAGCAATATCTTTTGCCTTCTAAAGCTTTATTTATTTGTTCTACTATTCTGTGGACCTGCTCAATTGTACCGTGTTGTTCGCGGAAGCCAAACTGGTGGTGAGGTACCAAACTGTTGTTCTCAAGTAGTGGTTTGAGTCTTAGCAGAAATAATTTCTCAAACATTTTGGACAGAAGAGGGAGTAGGCTTATTGGCCTGTATGAGGCAACGTCTTTTGGCGGTTTTTCAGGTTTCTGAATAAGAATTATGCTGGCAACCTTCCACTGCTCAGGGAAGTATCCTAGTCTGAGTATTGCATTGAACATCTTGGTAAGAAGTATGATGCCTTTTTCTGGTAACTCTTTAAGAACTTCTCCTGTCACTAGATCATAGCCTGGTGCTTTGTTGTATTTTAAGTTTCGGATAATGACACTTACTTCTTTTTTTTGAAGGGTTTACATGGAGGGCTCATTTGGAAAGGTGCCCCTAGGAAGTGGTGGATTTCGTTTTCTTCTTCCGGTGTAGTTTTTGATGGGTAGGGTTCAAAAACGTTTTTTAGATGATTAGCAAATGCCAATGCTTTATCGGAATTATTTCTTGCCCAGGTTCCGTCTTCCTTGCAAAGGGGTGGGATATGCTGAATATTTCTCTTTATTTTTTTTTGTGGCTTTCCACAAAGAGTAATCGGTTGCTTCAGTGGGAGATAAATTTTCCAGGTAATGCTGTATTGATTGGTTTTTTAAACTATACAGTAGTTGTTTAAGCTCGGTTGTAGCCCTGTTAAGATTTAGCTTGTCAATCGGTGCCCTTGTAGTTTGCCATCGGCGTCTTACTTTTCTTTTTTCAGCAACTTTCTTTTTAACTAATACTGGACAGTCAATGTTTATTAGTATTTCAAGCTCTCTGGGTGTAGCTTCCCACGCAGATTCTTGTACAGTTCGATTAAAGTATTCGAATGCATTGCTTAGATCTTGTTCTGTTTGTAAAGGTATGTTTAGTTGTAGTGTTTCTTCCACTCTAGTTTTAAAATAGTCCCAATCAGTTTTTTTATTGGAAAGCGTTGGTGGTCTTTCTGTGTGCAGTATTTGAGTACCAAGAGTAATAAGAACTTGTAAGTGGTCAGACGAGAGGTCGAGGCAAGACTTAGCTTGCAGGTAATTCATACTTATATTTTTAGTGATACAAAAATCCAGGAGGTCAGGCAGTTTGTTTAAGTCAGAGGGCCAGTAAGTTGGTTCACCAGTAGAGAGAAAACTCAAGTTGTTTGCGGTTATGGCTTTTAACAGTTCTCTACCCTTCGTGGTTGTCAGTCTTGAACCCCAGTATGTATTTTTAGCATTAAAATCACCGCCAGCAATAAAACGATGTCCAAGAGTATTTAGATAGTGCGCATACTGCTCTTGTTTGTTTGCGTGTCGCGGTGGACAATAAGCAGCTGAAATGTTAATGGTCCTAACCAGTCTTCTATTACAATAATTGTAGTAGCTTGGAGATGTGTTTCGAAGTATTTATTCACTTCATGGTGTTTTAACGAGGTTGCCGTTCCTGCATGTGCTGTTCCGTCAGGGTGTGGCGTGACATAGATGGAGTAGTTATGTATTTTTAAATAGCTTCTTACCGTATAATGTGCTTCAGAGATTAGCATAACATCGATATGGTGTTGTTGAATAAATGTTGTAATTTCAATTCCATGTTGTTGTAGGCCATTTGCGTTCCAAAGTGCAATCTTAAGAAACGGGGCCATTAGGACATTTTTGTGACAAGAGTTGTTAGTATGTTTAACATAGTTGACATTTGTTCCATAAGGCTTCTCATCATTTGTTTCAGTTCGGATATTTTATTAGATTGTTGGGAGGATGATACTACTGTCTCTTGATGATTTGTGTTTATGACTTGTGCTCGTTGCGCTCTGCCATCGGCTATTTGGGCATATGTAACACCCGGCTGGATTAGTAGAGATTGATCTCTGTTTATTATTTGTTTTTGTCTGAGAGCAGGAAATGTTTTCTGTTGTAGTTGTTTATATACTTCGCAACCTTTATAGTTGGCCGGGTGATTCCCGCTGCAGTTAATACATTTTACGTCAGGGCTTTTCGTTTTACGTAGGCATTGTGTGGTTAAGTGGTTGCCTGGTCCTAGCCTCTGACACTTATTGCATTGAGGTATTTCTCTTTTTGGTCGGGGAAGTTCAAATTTTACTATTGAGTGTAACATTTTATCTATATTATATATGTCTTTGTTGTTTGAGCCTGGCTTCAATTCGACATAAAATAGAGGTAGTGCTTTCTTCAAATCACCTCGCTCTTTGATATTAGAGATATTTGTAACGGTATGATTGTGTTTTTCAATAGCTTCCTTTATCGTTTTTGGGTCAGTTGTAGGATGAATATTCCGCAAAACAACTCTGAAGCTTCGTTCTTGCTTACTTTTGTAAGTATGGAATTCCGTGTTCTTCTCCGCTAGAGCTTTAATTATTGCACTGTATTTTTCAGAGGTTTTGGGCAGAATTTTTATCTCGTCATTATATAATACTTTCAGTTCATAGTCATTTTTTGCTATATTCTCCAGTAGTTCTAGTAATGGTGGCATGAATTGTGCTCCAGATACGTAGATCGGTGGCGGTTTCGGGTCCTTTTTATTTACATTTTGATCTGCATTGTTGGCTGAATTTTCGTTTTCTAAATCCTTAAATCGATTTGTAAGTGCTATTGGTTCATTTAACCAGTAGTTAAGCGTTTTAGCTTGTTTTGAGTGTTCTTCAGGTTTATCGGCGTTTCTATTTCGTTTTCTGTTTTCTACTTGTTGCCATTCTTGCTCCTGAGAGACTTTAGTGTGAGGTTGTGAAAGGATATAAGAAATACTAAAATTTGTGGACGGCATCTGCTGATTTGAAATTGGTTGATTATTAGGTGTGGGGCCTGTGATTTGCTCCGCTTGCATCGGTTCGCATTGTTGTGTTTGTTGAAATGGGGCGTTTTGATTGTAAGCCATAACGGCTTATTTAACTTTAGTTATTTATGTGATTCTTGTATAAATATAAATATATGCAGGTTAAAATAGATTATCCTGTCAGCTGTTGACCCGTAGGTCACTTACTCTTGTGTGCCGCTTGATATCACTAGAGCACAACAACTTTACACTCCGAGACTCAAACGACGACTGAATTACATTTGATTTGAACAAAATCCTTTGGCTTTGACATACGTCAAATTAATTTTTATAAAAAAAGCGTTGGACAATTTATGTCTGTTTTCGGCTGAGGAAAAAAAAGTAATTGATCTCATTGCAAAATAAGACAAAGCTAGCCTAATAATTACGAAAAGGAATTTATTGAAATTTAAAATTACCAAATTTAAATAAACATTAGAATAAATACGGCAGACCACCATACAAATGCAATATACAAGGTTATCATAAAGTAAGGGATGTATTTCAGATTATTATACAGTATCCGCCAAAAAGTCGGCATAATATGGAATTTTTTTTTATTTTTGATTAAAAAAACACTTTTTACTTCACTAGCTCTTTAAAATGATGGAACTTGTAGATAATATTCGTTAGTATTAATAACGCCGCTGCCTCCTGTAGAATGTAATGTCACTGAGCAGGGCCGTAACTAGACAAACTTTTAATGTATGCAAGCCAACATTGTTGCGCCTCTCAGTACACTAACGATAGAGGTGACAAAAAATACTAAAGTTACTGTATGACTTTTACATTTCCGGATATTCAAATCACACAGATACGTAGTCAAAAATAAATCTAATATTATTAATTCAAAAGCTTTAAACATAAACAACTAAATGTTAACATAATAAAATACAACACAAATAAAATAGAAACAGAAAACAAGATTATAAAACACAATTCTAATAGAAAAAATCTGTAAAACTTTACTACGAACTACTTCCCTTGCAAGTGGATATTGTGACACTAAACAATTATATAAAGCAAAGGAGAACAAAATAAAACGCTTGTTAATGCGAATTATATCAATTTTCAAATAAAAAAAACATTACCGATAGTGGGACTCGAACTGCAGCGCCTGCGAATGCCATTTCGTTTCTACCCGTCTGATCTAATGGATCATCCAATATCTCTCGGATCGCAGCTATATCAAACTGAACACACTTACTCTTGCCTCCTTTTCGTTCTTTTTACATATACCGTGTAATTATTGGGTTTCATCTTCGTCAAGTGTAAAGCCCGAACTATGTGCAAATTATTACTTTTATCTATTTCTAATGTAAAGCACAACTAAATAAAAATGTATTTTTAAGGCGCCTACCCTATGTTGGGTCCACTATGCTCTTTTCTTTCAAAGGTAAAAATAGAGTCTCATTTAAGTAATAGTTCCGGAGTTAAAACAAAAATTAAAATAATTTAATTTTTTAAGGTGCTCACGCTGTATATATTTTACCGAAATCTTCTCGGTTTCATGACAGGAAGGCATATAATCTGCATGCAACATATCATCTTCTTCCAACAATTAAGTTTTTGTGTTATACCACTAACAAACGGAATTGAGAAAACCCGTTTTTCGTCATTAAAAGACCGTGAAACGTGAAGATCGGAAGAAATCTTGGAAAGTGGTTTTTTCGCGATTACAATACTTTCTTTGTCTTTTAGAAGAGGGAAGTAAAAAGTACAGATTATGTTGTCAGTTTACAAATCCCTGTATATGTATAAGCATGTGGTGTACCTTCGTCTCTGCGTCGCCATTTCATCGGCACCGATCGGGCGCATTTCGCCCAAAATCGGAACTCCGCGCCGCTGCGTCATTTATAACACAACGACAAGCATATGTATTTATCAGTAAACATCAGTTCGAATCCCACTGACTGCAATGTTTTATTTAGTTTTCCAAATTCATGTAATTTGCATTACTAAATGTGTCAGTAAGATTAGCAGCATTAAGCTATTTGTTACTTATTTTGTAGATAATTTTGAAGACTCTTCAATCATAATTTGATCTAGAAAAAATATTTTCCTTGCAGTACGCTTTCTCTATGAAAGACATTGAAACATTTTCTTTGGTAATTGTTTTATGTACAAGTGAATTTTAAAAATGCAAAAATTATTTTAACTTAAACAAGGCCATCTATGTGGTGTGCTCAAAAGCGAGTAAAGACCGCCACACCGTTCTGTAATAATCAATATATTTAAAACGCGTAGCATTTTGTGTCGGCACCTAGTATGAGCCCTGCAGCATACCAATTTCAATCATCCATTTTTAAAAATAAAAACTGCCATCGTGTAGGGTCGCAGAAGTGTTTTAAATTGGACAAATTCTAGCGGTGATTATAGCAAAAATGATATATTATTGAAACAAGTAAACTCTCGAAATCGGTCTGTGGTGTTCTGCTGATTGCTATAATGGGTCACTGTACCAGCGATGAGCCCCGAGCAGTGAACGTAATTTATATGTGATATGTGCAATCAGTGAACCCGTTTCAACAGTTGTTTAAAATTTAAGTTAGTTTGTCGCCACTACTGTATTACAGTCAGTTTTAACAATGCAAACAATTTTATAATTAGAATAAGGTCACTCATGCAGAGGGCTAAAAAGCTAATAATTATAATGCTTTCATTGATATATGTGGGAATTGTAAAACAAACACCGTTACAATCTGGTACTTATAACATTCCCTATGCAAACTGCACAAGGTATAGACCAGATTGGGCGCAATTCGCATTATTTAGGCTAAAATCGTTAATATTGCAAATGAATTTGTTTGTAAAATCGCCCACTTGTTTATTTACTTTTTTTATTAGTATAAGAGGATTTTTTTTCAGTGCCATTTTGGCGCCCCTTGCGGCATGCGCCTGTAGGCGGGGGCATACTCGGCCTATACCTAGTTACGGCCCTGTCACTGAGCAAAATTATTATAAATTGCGTTACTTCTTAAATTCACAATAAAGCAACATTTACCACTAGTTCCCAATATTAATAAAATTCCATGCTGTGAACTGCTGGGTCTGTTTGCAAAGGTAAGGTTGGTCACAGAAAAGAAACAATTTACTGACATTCTACGACCTTTTATAGAAAATTGAAGCTCTTAAAACTATAACTTTAACAGCTGTCAATCGAAATTTTTAATACTGTAATTTTTTTCTTCTATATTTTACTAAAATAAATAAACAATGTATGCGACACCACGTCGTCATCTGAAGAAAAGGTTTAGTTAAAAATTAGAGAGGTTTAAGTTCCACGTGAAGCTATGAATATGTAATTGAAACTTTGAACATGGAGTTTGCTCCAGGACTTTAAAGTAACATATTGGATGCTCCGGTCCCACTATCGTCAAGTAGCAATTACTTTCAAGTTACATTTATTACTTAAAACGATTTCAAAGTTATTTGTTTTGATACACGCCATTTTTATGGGCAAAACTGGCGACGCCATTATTAACAAACCTAAACTTTTACAAAATTTATTTATATTCGTTTTTGCATCAAGTCTAATAAATGAATACATAATAAATAGTTTCAAGTTTTAAAAATCAAAGAGAAACAGTTTTCAGTATCTAGGATCTCATATTCTCGCATGATGTCAAATATTTCAGAGCCAATGTTTTAGTTTTAAATGGTAGGTGGTCTAATTTAGACGTTTTATCACTATGTTTCACAGTGAACTTGAATTTGTTTTAATTTTATTATTCAAACCATCCAAAAAGAGCACACGTTGTCCTTCGCATAGGATAGTATATGCAGCTGAAAACAGCTAAAATGCATTTTAGATGTGGTGTTTTAATACTTTTAATACAGCCGTCTCGGATTTCATATTTTATTTCTTGTGAAACAAAATGCAGTGCACGTTTTCGTTTAAGTGAGATAAGCTTTTTCAGAGAAGTTATAACTCAAGGTAGGTCCAATTTCATCGCTGAGTAGCCACATCTTTCTTAACCGAGGGACAGTTCTTCTGGTGAAATTCACCCAGTCCATCGCTCGCAGAAATATCAAATAGCACACATACAAATAACGTGAATATTTCCTGGAGCAATGGTTTTGACTATCGCTAGCGAGTTTTATTTTTTAGCCTAGAACTCACCCCTTCCCACAGGTTTAGTTCAAGCAACCTTTAGGCTCGTTACATGTAATCTGGGTTTCATCAGCTGCAAATTTTACAGAGTATTTTAAAGTAAGTCAACAACAACAGAAAATCTCAACAGTGACTAATATACAGTAATGTAGCAGTTGAGCTGTTTATATGGTAAAGTGAAAGCAACAGCTTTTGCCAAATTTGTTTTAATCTTAACTCGTTGCAGGTTGCGCAAAAATAGTGTGTGCTAAGAATTGTATTCCGATAGGCAATGATTTTATTTAAAATTATTCTTGATTTTGGTTTATCTTCATTTCCGCTGAAGTGAGTTAGAATCAATCATATAAAACATACAGACTTAGAAATCATGAAACAAACTTGCACACTTGCAAAACTTATAGCGTATAGTGAAAAGCAGTCGATAGTGAGAAAATACGAACCCATGATTTTTATATCGTCGTGCAGAAGTTCTAAGCAAAATACGTTTATCTGTAAAAACTCAAGTTAGTAACTTATTCCTAATCATTTTTTTACACCACCTCCTTCGTTAAAGCTGGTTGTTGCACTTTGGTAAGGATTTTTACCACCCTATGCTTCAATACTTTTATCTAAAAGAATGGACGAATAATTGTAGTTTAGAGCACTGCCGACGTTATGGGTCATGTTTGTAAAGTCTATGTCAAATTCGAGGTTACCAGGTTAAGTTTTCCCTCTGTTTTGACACAGACTGACTCGAAACCTAACCTGCTAACCTCAAATTTAACATAGACTTACAGTGTCACCAACATATGATTCATACAACGAATATTTCAAAGGCAACTTGATGGAAGAGAGTTTATAATCACCCGGTACAGGGATTCGAACGTTTATAAATTACTACCAATTACTACTATTTATATAGTTAACAGTTTATATACCCAAATATGGTCGACATTGGATTTTTCTAAATGCACGGATGTATCTTAATACATATTTTTGGGTTATGCCGAGTGGCTCTCTATTGTACTCCAATAATAAAAAGCGTCAAACAACGTGCGTACAATACCAACTCCTTAAAATTACAAACCGATATATGATTACATTTTCTCATACGTTTGATATATAGATCTAGAAAATAAAATTTGGTTAAAAAGAGTAACGCCTTACTTCCCATGTAGGGGGTTTTACATACGCCAGGCATGATTGGCTGGCACAATACAGAGCCAATGGAATACGCAAGTTGGCGATTCCCAAACTTTAAGGGTGTGCATCTGCCTCACACAAATTGCGGAAGTTAAGGAATACGTTTACCTACGCGAATTGTGCTGTCTTAATGCACGCGAATATGTACAGGACCGGACTCAAATAAGTATCGGTTTCAGGCGATTTTAGTGTTGCGTTTACGGACACATTTATATTGATTGCTTTGTAAATATAATTATTTTGACGCTATATTTTGGTGTTCTGTATGTTATGTACTTACATGCGTGTAGCAATAGGTATCTTGCACCTAGGTTTTTCTAGGAGGTAATTCTAGTTTTACATAATCTTTTTTCTGTGTTTATCAATGTTTTTATTTGCGTTTTGAAGACAATAGATTGTATAACCAAATTAGCTTTTCTGTGCCTTGTTTGAAGTCAGTTTTAGCTCTAGCACACTATGGAGCAGAAACCAGCTATATGTTTTTTTGTAAATATTGACAATTCCCAACCACGGCGAAGAGGGTTCCATGTATAGCCTGAGGTAGCTAACCGGACAAAAGAAGCAAATAATTATTCAAATATTAAACCATACTAAACGTTTTGTTCAAATTTAAAGTGCCAAGCGAAAAGCTAAACCTCACATACTGTTACCATCGGTAGTGTATTGATTTGTTGGAGAGAAGACAACTGACCTAAATGTTTGTAGGTTAACACATAACCATATGCACATGAAATTACAATTCAACTCGTTCAGCTGAAGACCGGATCCTTAACAAACCATGAGTGAATCCTTTTAGAAATTACACTTGGCGCATAGTTCGGAAAGCGATAATAGGTTTCAAACGGGCTACACAACAAAACTTATTTCACAGCTGTAACCTACTTGTCAAAACACAAACGGTAATTCAGATACACAAGAATATATGTTAAAAACATAAAAAGCAGTAGAAAAAATAACGATAAATAACCATCTAGCTGAGTCTAGTTCACTACGTGGGCGTTGGTTAAGTTTGGAAATCTCAGGTATCAATAAAGTTCGAGCACTAGACAGGATCTTAACCGGAAGGGGTTCATCGCCGCCCGCTAAACTGACAAAATTGACATCGGGAGTCGTTCAGCTGTCAGCTGTCGATAACAGATCTGCATCTGGATGCAGAATTCCCATTGAGACTCAAATTAAACTTACGAATATAATTAATATCCTTCAAGATATTTGTATTTCTACTGCACACAATATTACTATAGAAGTTGTAGGCGATGTTGCTACCCAGAGCAAATGTTAAGCAAGATTCAGCCCCAATTAAAAGTCTCTCAATAAGTCTTACCAGCTTGAAATCGTATTTATTTTATCTTATTTTTCTATTAATAGTAAAAGGTATTAAAAATTTCCAGTGAGCGTCAACGAGTCTTTATTATACAACCGATAGAACAATAAGCTTGCTAGAACTCTTAAATTCAATAAGATACCACTGGAAGCTGACTCGCTACGACTTGAAGCAGACTTTAAGAAAACAATATCTAAATGGTTAGCCATACACAAATATTAAAAAGCATGAACAAGGATTATATTGGTTAACGACAATACAGACAATATGGGATGCGACATACTGTTATAAACAGCACTCCTATAGGTTCCAGGAGTTTAATATAATCAATCGAGCGGACGAACAACTTCTTACAAAATCACTAAAGGGTTTTATTTGCAAAGAACATGCCGTTGCATCCAAAATTCAGTTTTTGAGAAGATATTTACAATTTAAACATTTTAGTGATAATATAAATTCATGTACATTGAAGCGACGGCTATTGCGGTGGCGTACTCGAGTTTGAGGTCACTAGACCAATACACTAAGCGTAAGGTACTGCCATTAGTATTTTTTATATCCATCCTTGGTACACAATTTTCTCAAGGCAAGAATAAAGAAGAATCTAATAATATTTTGACGAAACTTTGACAAATACTATCGTAGATTGGTAATAATAGGTGACATAACCTAACATATATTACCTTGCAGCAGTGCCATTACACAAAAAAATCGCTAACGCTATTGTATTCCTTGTTGCACTCAGAAAATTTGCATTTCTTATCTTTATCTTACAACTTTTTCACGCGAGAAATGGAATGACGGTACCTCAGAGCACGTGTGTTGATCTAGTGGCACTACGAGACGCTGCAAAATAAGACGGCTAGCGGTTATGCTCTAACCAGATAAATATTAAATATGATACACAACATTAAGTATGTAAGTGGATTTGCTGGAATGTATTTTATTGCGGTGTCCCAAGACGTCCTCATATAAGGTTTAAACGCTTCCTCGAACGCTCCACGTGTATTTCTGTATGGGGCTCTTAAACCGGCGAGCGCAAGATTTGTACGGACTTGATGTTTTCAGCGGTTCTTAAATTTGTTCGTATCCAGGCTCTCGTTAAATGATATATTTACAGACTAGTCGTGTTCGCTTAATCAGTGATACAACGGAGCCAAAGGATAGGTGCCACGGGAAAGTTTTGTCGCCTTAGCACGATCGGCGAGACAGCGACATCAGGGGTTATCTGCAGGTTGTTCTAGAGATGACTGCTACACACAGGGGCTCTTGGGAACGTTTTAGGCTTTTGCACGATCCGCGAAACAGGTTTGAGAGAGATTATAACGTGAATTTTCTAGTGCTACAGCGTGTTTATAGTGGATTTCCCCCTCAGACTGGGTTCTGAAGAAAAACGTTTCAGCTAGATGATACAAAACTCGCAAGTTGTTTTCTCTGGCCGGGGCGGGCGATTTTATATGGTTTTGGGTCTTAATTTATCGAGGAAGTTTGCTAACGGGAGAGTAGTGGGAGAAATTATGACTGCGTTATGAACGTGAGTTGTCAAGGGGCGAGTATCGCTCCATTCCCACTGGGGCAATGCACAAAAAACTAATGTGACAAGATGGCGATATGCAAATTCGAAGTATTTAAAATTAGTTGTATACAAAATTTGCTTATAGCCAAAACGTTATAACTAACCCACATTTTGTTATGGTGTCATGAATTCCTGATATCCATCTAGCAAAAACAATACGATCAGGATTACATTTCCTTTTGTGTAAAGAAGCTTTCATCTACTTGAGCAAAATGAACGACACTACTTACGTATGTAGAGCCCATTCGTAGCTAAAGATAATTTTACATCCTGCCTGAATGTAAGCTGTCGATAGACAACGCTTATGGGAGTGCAAGTCGCTCCCTTGAAACCCTACATTTTTTGCGCAAGAATTTTGCTTTATGTTGAAAATGCACTTTGCAATTTAGTTCTGTCTTAACACTCAGGGTAGCCTATCTCGATCCAAATGTATTGAGCAGAGCTCCGTCGTATTTATATGCAATGTGTTTGTTAGTGTTAAATACATGCCTTTTTAAACATATATCGTCTCTTATGTATCTATTTATTAGATCACCGTCGAAAACGTTACACCTGATGCCATCCTTGTGGACCCCACTCTCAAAGAGCATATAAGATTTCCCAAACAGGCACATGCATTTGAGAGAAAAAGGATATTTTTGTTATAGAATAACTGCATCTGCACAGTTTGTAAGAGAACCAATGATTCAAAATTCGTCTTACTTTTCTTTAAAATTTGGTTCTTGGTCATTAGCAACGAAAAGCATGAAACGTTTTTTAATACTAGTTAATTATAGATTTAATTTATTAACTTTCTGAAGACAACAGAAACAACCATGATTTTTAAACAGTTATTTGACAAAAAAAAATAGCAAAACGTATTTTATTTACAATAAAAACTTTCAACTCCAGCAAGCTACATATCATAGTACTATGAGACCCATAATTTTACATGTCTTTCGAAAGATAGCATTCTGCAGAGACTTTTAGTAGAAATCCTGTATATAGAATTTCTAACTTCTACTACTTTCACACGCATTTTAAATTTTGTAGTAACCTTTTTATGACCGATAATCGAATTCTCAACTTTTAGATTAGCGGAAAAACAATTAACCATATACTACAGCAAAAATATAAATTCTTGCAGAACAGCGACTGTCAATGAAATATTTTTCGATTGGAAAACCTAACCTGAAATGTATATTTTTGAACGCAAATATATTCGGCATTTCAGGATTACTCGCAATTTTTTTTGTATAAATATCTAAACTGTAATGTTGGTTAATTATTGTGACTATAGAAACCCTTTTGGACTAATAGCCACATTTTTATTAAAACTGAATGTGTTTCACCACTAAAACCACCACTTGAACTAAAAATATCCAAAAAACTGGCAATGAATAATCCAGTAGGTAAATGTCAGACATGGATACAGCAAATCCACCAGTCATGCACCATTTGCTTCTTCTTCTGTCCCTATTTCAGGCTTTAAATGCATTCCAACAATTACTTCCGAGAACCGACAAAGACGGGTACGATGGTGGAGGTGAAAACCTAGCCTATTTGGGCAAAAGAGTGTTCCAAAATCCAAGCCCAGAATCTGGTAAAAAACTCAAAGATTGGAACGACACATGGGACGTAAACCCCGAAGAAATGGGAAACTATGTGGAAGGCGACATAGCATTTCCTAAGAACATGGAAAAGAACGGCCTCATTATCGAAGCAGCACGATGGCCCCATGCTACCATACCATATGAGATCAACGGCGATTTCAATAAGAAGGAAATGCGTACTATTAAGAAAGTCATGGCGCTCTATGAGGCGAAAACCTGCATCAAGTTGGTAGAAAGTTCATAGTCTTTTAGCAAATTTTATTACATTGTTGTTAGGTTTCGCCCGCGACAACCATTCCACGAAGACTGGATCGACATACTTAGCAATGAAACAGGCTGTTGGTCGAGTGTGGGGAGGAATGGAGGCGCCCAAACCGTCAACCTGCAGAGGCCGTTCTGTTTGAGAAGGTTGGGAACAGTAATACACGAGTTTCTTCACGTCGTCGGCTTTTTACACCAGCATAGCACATGGGACAGGGATGACTACGTCAGAGTGAAGTGGAAAAATATACGAAAAGGTGCACTTTGAAAATTAAATACTTACTACAGATTATATAATGTTATCTTAGGCAAGAAAGGGGACTTCATGAAAAGAAACAGAAGTACTGTTACAAATTTTGGAGTCCCGTATGATTACGGTTCTGTATTACATTACTCTAGAACTACTTTCAGCAAAAATCGGAAGTCGACTCTTATCCCAAAGGTACTGTAGAATAATCTGCCCTCTAAGCAAACGGAAACTGACTAAGGACACATTTTCAGGATAGTAATGCCGTCATAGGACAACGAAAAAACTTCAGTCCAAGAGACATTAAAAAAGTATTACGAATGTATAGATGCCCAAAAAGGATCCAAAAGAGAGGTACCAATGGCCAGGAACTACAAAATGTACATAAATTTATATTTATAGTACTATTCCATTTGCTAGTTTTACCATAATATTTTGTAAAATAACACTCAAATGTGTATATGAAATTCACCAATATAATTGAGTTTCATATTTTTACAACCAGTTTTGGAAAATGTCATCGATATTTCGATATCGGGCGATATGGCATTGAGAAACTCGACGTCCAGTGGAAGGTCGGCAGAGGACGTTAGAGATGACGTTTTCCTAATGCATATATTGATCCAGTGAAGACTTTGACACACATGCCTGTTGAATATTTGAGAACCGAGATACATGACGAGATATTACACAGGAGTGCATAAGAAAAATAATGGAATTAGAATCTGTTTTGAGAGGCATCAAGCAATGGTAGTTTCATAAGATTAAATGATATAATGGAATCGGGCACAGTGCAAAGCACATGTAAATAATTGATTCTGTAACTATGTCCGCCTATTCAGGATACTTAATACTCACCTTTTTGAGGAAGGCCATGTTAGTGCAATGTCTAAATGCTCTCGCTGAGAGTGATGAACAGGTCCTCAGCCAAGGAAGTTGGGTGCTCCTGGTATCTTTTACTATGGGCTTTGCAGTAGGAATTTGAAGGTCTCAATGGATGGTATTGTTTGTCGGAAATAAATATAGTAGTTCGTTCAAATACAAATCCGAAATCTGTACTCACACGTCACTTGGCACGAAGTTGACGCTGAATAGTGGTTTAATCGTGATTGTAATGTAAATAATAAATTCCACCCTCGTCCTGTATCGAATCTTTGAACTACTTCACTGTTTCGCAAAAAAGCATTAAAAATCGATATAGTTTTGTCACTTTGCACTACAGCTTTCAATTTTGGTTACTTAAAACCGCCGCCATTCCTTGAGCTGAGCCTTCATTATTCTTGTTTCGTCGAGTCCGTAGTTCGTGGAAAACTTTTAGCCAATGGTAGGCCCTAGCTGCCATTAAAAAAATTTCTTCGATGCCAGGACGAGCCATTTGGATTCTTACACCTTGTTCCATCAGAAAATTACTGTATTACTAAAGTAAATCTACTTTGTTATTCCAGTAGTGCATGTAGTGGATTGCCGACAATTTTGAATAGGTGAGACATTAAATGTCCGTGTTGGGAAATATTTATCCTGGTAGGTTCGCAACCAATGATGCGCTGTTTGTTTTCAAAATGAACGCTTTTTAAGGAGACTACGACGAGCTAGAAGAGTTCAGAATTTGAAAGTAACTCGTCTTCATACCACTTGGAGCCACATAGCGTAGTTGATCAATTGGTAGTTTTGAGGCTTGATAAAAGACAGAGCTCTGGCAAGCGTTTATTTCTCTTACGGATTTACCATCTAGTAATTATGTTTTTTGGCCTCTTCTATAGCGAAGTCTTAAGCGAAAAATTTCAAGGTCCAAACCATCAGCTGCTGGAGATTGCTGCGAAGGGTTTTAAGGTGACTCTTTGGTAAAGATATCCCATTGCTCAACGTACAGGAACGTTTTGATAGAGGTGTTTTTAGTCAAGCGATTATCGTTCAAAGCTGGTGGTTACGCTGCCTTCTTTTGAGACCACATTGGTATTTTGACTGTCAAACCGGCAGTACTCGACTTTAAGTTTCATGTGTGTATAATGTAAAATGGTCGACTATGTAATTAGATGCAATTACAGCACAGTCTTGCGTGATTCGACGCTTTATCTCGCGTTTAAAAAAATTATTGTTAGATATTGTCCAAAATATATTTATTCTAAGTTGGCTGTATTTATTGTAACCACTTGGACTTCATATTCAGTTTTAATTTTTATAGTGTAATGCAGCAGTTGAGTTCTTGATGGAGTAAAGCCAATAACCTTGTTTTAATTCTAGTTAAAGTTGGAGGTGGCGCAGCCATGGGAGCGTGATTGAGTATTTACTCAAGTCACGCACGTTTCATGCTTGCTTTAAACACTCACGTTTATGGACGCGTTCACGATCACGAAGAGACCCAAGACTCACGACACGTCTCCCGCAGCTTTTATTTGGAAATTCAAACTCAGATGGAACGGAATTTAAAACCAATAAAGGACTCGCAACAGAACTAAAATCTTTAAATTAAATATGTTTTGCACATGAAATCATTTACGTGATATGTTGCAATTATAATAGTAGACACAAAAGCAAACAAATGAAAATTGACGACAAGGGATAAATACTAATTTCTGGCAAAACGTTTCTTGCAACCGTCTTTAAAGACATTACGTTTAATGCTAAAAGCTGTCATTGGAATGGACATTTCCGTTACTGATACAAGTACAAGAACGTACATGCTGCTAAGCAACACTTTTAATGTCTAGATTTAAAAGTACTTTTACGTTCGAGGAAGTAAGAGTAACTTCTACCTGGTCGCCTATAGACGCAGACACTCGATTGACTGTATCCAGAATATTCACAACACAGCACAAGTGCGAAGCTCCGCCGCTGCAGGCTGCCACACAGAATTACAATTACCTCCCGCTCAGCTCTACATCTTCCGCATATCGGGCAGTGGGTCAGCGGGGCACCCTGCAGTTTTTCATTGGTTACTAAATATTTAACGTGAAACGTGATGCTCGCCTTGGAAATTTTCACTCATGTTCACGGCCCGATTTTCAAATATTACTCTCGTTCACGACGGGACCCGCGGTGACACAGCGTGACCCGACTGTTTCCACGTCATGCGTTCATCTCTAAGGTGGGGTAAAAATTGTATTAATCTTTATTTTCTGTAAACTAGTCTTGGTGTTTGCCCTAATTTCGCATAACACGTTTCTAACTATACAGTAACATTGCAAATTCTACCTATTCGAATTCAACTTACAGTCACACTTTAAAATAAAACAAAGCAAGATTGTTCTGATTACTTTTTATTTTAAAACCAAGATAATGTGTACTAACACAAGAATTCCTTAAAATGCACATCGGGAAGATGTGCTCAGATGTGACCTGACACAAGTGTTATTCAACAGTGACCCAGTAATTGTAATATTCCTAATAACTATTAGTTAAGAACTACTCATTGACTCTCAACAAAGCCAAATCGAACTGAACAAGTATAATTAAATAAGTTGAGATGGCACTGATCACCTAAAACATACAGACTCAGAAATCATGAAACTAACTTCCACCATTACAAAACCTACAGCGTACATTAAACAGAAGTCGATGGTAAAGAAACTGCCAGCCTTGATTTTCGTATCGTAATGTAGCAGTTGTAAGCAAAATGAGTTTATCTGCAAATACAAGTTTAGACACTTATTCCTAATAGCCTTTTTAGATCTACCTTCTTCGCTAAAGATGGTTTTTGAACGTTGGTAAGTATCTTCATCAATGTTTTCCTCAATATATTTACCTAAATTAACAGATGAAAAACATTATTTTTAAAGCATTGTCGATGTAAGTAAAAGCACTTGTGCAAAGAGTTTAAACTGGATGATTATGTAGTAGAATCCAATAATTTGGAGCAAATTGAATTAGAAAAATAAATGTCACTGAAGGACCGCAGAGAAATATGTTTTTTGCACTATCTACTTGCAAAGCTGTACTTTATCTACTAAAATCTCCATGTTAAAGTAACATTTTAAACATGAGTGTGAATAAAATTCTACTTTATTCACTTGTGAATAAAATAGTCCATAATCCATAGCAATTAAGAAAATAACTACGTGCTACTGTAGTAACTAGTACAAAAACAGGTAACATGATATTTACTTGAAATTATTTATTCAATTTCAAAGCTTGATATGCCACACGTGAATAACGAGATTTTATCCATTCCAGGAAATTATCTCACTAGGCTTTTCCTCGTGATCTATGGTTTTCCCCTTAGGAAAAAATGCTTCTTTATTCACTTGTGGAGTATTTTCTTAATTTTTAATGATGATGTCTACTAAGCAACCTTATATCAAATGAAAATCACGTACACTTACATGCGGTTTGAATTTACTGCAAGCGGATACAATCATCAAAAGGTCAAAGGTGTATATGCAGATTAGCAGTACAATATAACGTAAATCCCCAAAACTTGAATCTTGTAAGTAAATGTGTCTAACTAATATGAATGTATCAAGAATTATCATGTAAAAATCAAGTCCACAGTTGAGCAATAGTGGCAAGGTATAGATCTGATTAACATGGGTAGCGATATCGCACAACCTCTGGTGCAGTTCAACTATAAGATTTAAGAAAGTCAACTCAATGCCATTTTTATACTTTTGATCAAATTGGCTTGCGCTGCAAAGAAGGTATGTTGCCAAGAAGTTATTTATAGACTCTAACCTGCTGCATATTAGTTGAACATGACTGCAAAATAGCACTTTAATTGTGTATCTGCACAAAGACGCTTCTAAATTGGTCAATATTGCGATGGTTTGTAAAGTATTATTTCCAAATTGAATTGCAGCTGATCCGTATGATACTATGAGCAACACACTTCCAAGAAATAGTAAGCCAATACTATATCTTTGCACTGATTTATTATTATTTGTAGATATCGGCAAACGTTTTAGATCGACATCAACTTTTATAATCTCTTTCCACACTGCCATCAAGGACCAACCATATAGTTCATTACACAAAAGCAGTATAAAGAAAACTAGTCTGTGAACGACCAAATCCAAGGCTTGCAGATATTGAAGCAATACTTGATCAACACTTACGTATAAACGCTCTAATACTACTGACACAAGAAAGAAGATTAACTGCAAAACGTACGAGATTAACTTATAACAACTACAGAATCGTATAGGTATCAAATTATTTCTTTCATCTATAGTGAAAGATGCTAAACCCAAATATTTTGACATGGTGTATATTGGATAGAACTCCTTATAGAGTTCGGTCATATTTTAACTTGAGGCCAAGTAGTTACTTTTGTACTGTTTATATATTTAAGTATTTATATGCTATGCCCGATCACAGTCGATATATGACTGACTATGCTAAATGAAGGAATATCCCTTAATAGACACTGTACTAGCTAAGCCCCATGCGCAAAAAAAACGTATGTAAACCAATTATGTTTATGCGTTCAAGCATATGATGGATTAAAACTGCAAAGCTGCCATCTCATACAAATAAAACTTAAAGTGTTAAAGAGTTTCTACGATTAGTGACGCAGGTGACATCTAATAAATCAAATTAAAAACCTACTCATTATTAGTAGCAGTAATGGGTTCAACATTTTCGATCAGGTTGAGTTTATAACCGTGAATATAATAAAACAGGTAAATGCTTACATTGAAATATATGTATGAAGTATTGTGGCGAGTAGACGCAAACTGGTGCAGCAGATATATTTTAGCTGTTGGTTTATTTGCGAACAATAATTTTGTAGTGTTTTACTTTGTGCTGCTATACCGTCCACGATACTACGCACCATGGCGCTGGAGTGATGCTAGTTTATTTTAAAGATCTACTCTTCCGGTGGTAATTGATAGTAAAACGGTTGCTAAGCATTGACCATTAAAATTGAATTTGTAAGTAATAATTGAAGTGCCTTCAGAAATGATCGAACGTTTTTGAACGGTTATGGTTATACATCATATGAAGAGTATGTTGGTGGCACTGTAAGTCTATGTCAATTTCCATGTTAGCAGGTTAGGTTTTGCGTCAGTCTGTGTCAAAATTGACGCAAAACCTCGAATTTGACACCATACTTCAAGTTGAATACCACTTAATCGTTTATTGCCATAGAAAAATAAATATAATATGGTTTATTGTTAAGCTGTTTTCGTAAAAGCAAGAGCTGATCTTTGGGAGAAATTAACGTTGTTCTGATTCCATGGTGCGAAATCCTGTGGACACACGATATACTCTAAATACAACATGTTTACCAAGGCTCAAAAAGAGGAACTAAGTGACATTATCAAAGAAGCTACAATAGCCTTGCTTATTGACGATAAAATTGTAGATAAGTTGGCAAATTCGCTATTAACTAAAATAGAGGAAAAACTTGATGGTAAAATGAAAAAACTTGAAGCAAAAATACAAGATCTGGAATGTGAAAACGAGGCTATAAAGAACAATTTAGATAGGCTATAACAATATTCCAGATGTAATTGTCTACGTATCTTCGGAATTTCAGAAGGACAAGGGAAAAATGTAAAAAATAAAATTATGTATCTATTCAATAATAATATGAAGTTAAACATTAACTCAAATCAGATTGATGGATGCCATAGAATCACTGGTAAAAATTCGCAGCTGCAGGCAGCAAGTGCAAATAAACCTAAATCAATTATTGTGAAGTTTTCTAATTATGAATCCAGACATGCAGTTTATAGTAATAAGAAGACTTTGAAATTTACAAAAATTATTATACGCGGAGATTTAACTAAATTAAGGATGGATCTGCTTCAAAACGTGATTGCTAAATTTGCATTTGCATTCCACAACAATAGAAGACTAGTATTCAACTGTCCAGCTGATTTTGACAAAACATGCAAAGAACTTAAGCCGTGAGCACCTAATGTTTTCTTTTGCGTAAACTCATTGCTTTATATTTAAAATAAAAAATTCTTTTAATTAATTTTAAGCTTCTAATTTTCTTTTCGGAAAAAAGAGGAAAACATATTTTTCATTAAGTGGCGAGGATTATTTTGTTAATAACTACCGATAGTGTTATAATAGTATATTAAAGAGTGGATAACAAGGTCTTTAAAACACGCGCGGGTGTTCGAGCACGACGGCGTAGCCGGAGTGCTCGAAACAGAGCAAGTGTTTTAAAGACCAGTTATCCACGAATACTTTACGCTATTTTTTATTATACCTCCAATACTGGAAATAAATTACGCACTAAAAACTTAGAAATAATTTTTGTCCGTTGTTGCATTCCGTCGTTTCCTTGATAAACTTTAAAGCTAGGCGAGCTTTAATCGCCTGTATTCGCATGCTCAGGCGTGCTTTAAACGGCGATTCTGATGCAAGTATAATAAAAAATATTTTTGTTCTTTTTTATATATTTTTTTCTCTGCATTTGCTTATTGATTTATTCACATGCTGCAGTTGAGTATTGCGCATATCAATACTCAATCAATTACAAATGATTTTCATTTATTTAGTGAATTTGTATTGCTAACAATTATGATATTATTGCCGTTTCAGAAACTTTCTTAAACGATAATATAGATGATGCCCACGTGGGAATTGCTAATTATTCTGTGTTGAGTAAGGATCGTGCTACTTTTGGTGGTGGTGTTGCTTTTTATATTAAATGCATTTTAAACTTTACAGTTCTTAATATAATTACTACCTACGACTATGAACAGCTTTGGATTAGTGTTAATACTAATAAACAACATTTTGCAGTTGGGGTTGTGTATCTGTCGCACAGGAGCAAGTATCGTATTTTTATTGAAGGATTCGAGGAAACTTGCTGCCTGTTTATGATCATGTGCTTTGCCGTGGCAATTTTAACATTGATATTTTACAGATTGGGTCCACAGAAACTATGCAGTATGTGTCCATGCTTGGTGAGTTTGGTCTGAAGCAGGTAATCAGTGAACCTACTAGGATAACGTCGACTACTGCTACCTTAATCGATCACATACTTACCTCCAACACTGACATTATCGGATATTCTGGAACTCAAACTTTACATACTTTTTGTGATCATGATCTTATATTTTGTAATGTTCGTACCACACTACCTAAATTGCAACCTATTTTTCACACTTATCGTAATTTTTTGAATTTTGATGTCGAGGGTTTCTAGAACTGCCTTAAGCTGGTTTCTTGGAATTTTTGATATTCCTAACGTTAATGACAAAGTCCATTTTCTCAATGAAAATATTATTACACTGTTTGATGTATTTGCTCCCACAAAAACCTAGTTTTTTAGTAAGCCCACAGTTCCATGGCTAACTGCTAATTTAAGGTTTATGATGTGTTTAAGAGATAAAGCATACAAGCGATTCAAAAAAACTAAACGCCAGGAACATTGGAATTATTATAAAACGTTACGTAACCTTGTTATCGTGGCAGTCAAAAACGAGAAAAAGGTTTATTTAAAACAGAAATTTGCTCAAGGTAATGCCAAAACATTTCGGAAAGATTTAAAACAATGTGGTATTTGTAACAGTACCAAGCATAATAATATTACAGAATCTCTTTGCGACGTTAACAGAATTAATGATTTTTATATTGATTCTGTACAAGGTATTGAGGATCCTGATCCAAACCTATTGGGACTGTATGAGAATGTGAAGCCTAGCATTGCTATTAAGTTTAAACTTTTGCTTGTAAATGATGAAGAAGTTATTACGTACTTAAATACAATAAAATCTAAAGACATTGCTAACGACTCCATAAACATTTTAATGGTACAGCTATGCTGTCCAAACATTATACCATTTTTAACTCATATAATTAACTGTTATTTATCTGACGGGATTTTTCCTGATGAGTGGAAAGTAGCATGTGTTATTCCCCTAGCTAAAACTAGTAGACCTAAAAAGTTAAAAGATCTGAGGCCTATAAGTATACTGCCTGTGTTGTTGAAGGTCTTGGAAAAAACAATGGATTCTCAGATAAGAGCTTACTCAGTCCATAATCAACCTCTTTCAAACTTTCAATCTGGTTTTCGAGCTAGCTACAGCTGTGCTACTGCCCTAATTAATATAGCTGATGATATTATTTCTACCTACAGCCTTGGTTTTGCTTTATTTTTCTAAAGCCTTCGACACCATAAATGTTCGGGGTGGAGGTTATAGTGGACTGTATGATTTTAATTTTGAAATTACAGGATACGTCTGAGGGGTGCAGGAATTAAAAAGGGTTGCAAACCAACGGTCTCTTGTAGTCTCACACGAGATGATTTTAATAGACTTATTTTCCGTGGTTGCAGAGGTTCGGTGAATACAGACAGATGTTAAAACTGTATTGTTTATTGACTAGAAAAGTTCCTATTTATATACATAACACTATGACGTAAATTACAAGGTTCAGATTATTTTCCCCAGTTGAGCTCGCATATGCACTTGCGCGTTCAATTTCATAACAAACAGATAGCAAGTTTGCAGAATTGCAGTTTGTTCACCGGGTCATTCGACCAATGCTGACAGGAAACGCTGACTGCTTTGTTGTAATTTCCGCATATAACAGCCAGCTTACGAAATGTATGCATTTTTAATTTTAAAGGTTAAAATTATGTTTTGGTTCGTAAACAATAAATCATGAGATTCTGCTTTCTATTTTATATCATATTGGGCTTGATGAATCAGCTCTCCGTTTAATGTCGAGTTATTTACAGGGCCCTCAGCAACGTGTAGTCTTACATAATAACAAGTCCGATACGCGAAATATTAAGCATGGAGTACCGAAAGGGTCTATCCTTGGTCCACTGCTGTATATAATCTACTAATCTAATTTATGTAGTTCTCTAAAATATTGTAAATATCATCAATATGCTGACGACACGCAAATTTATATTTCTTTTAGTCAACAGAACTATATCCAAGCATGTGCTCATATAAACCAAGATCTGAACAACTTGGTTGCACTTGCTGGTTCACATATTCTTAATATTAACCCTTCAAAATCTGTACCTATTATTTTTGGAAAATCTGTTGTAAGAAACGCATTGATAAGAGATTTTCATATTAAAATCAATGATGTACTCATATCATGCATAGATTCAGCTCGAAATCTGAGAGTAAGTTTTGACTTTGATCTTCGCTTTCGAGAGCATGTTAATAAATGTGTTCGAAAGGCCTACGGTAACCTCAAAATGCTATATAACAATCGACATGTTCTAAACAAAAATGTCAAGATTATTTTGTGCGATTTCTTAGTGCTTTCGATTTTTAATTACTGTAACGTTCTTTATGGTCTTTGTCTCGACTATGAGACAACAAGAAAAATACAAGTTGTGCAGAATGCCTGCTTACGTTTCATTTATGGAATTAGACGACGAGAACACATTTCGGACAAATTAAAGGAGACTAAATGGCTTAACATGGAAAATCGATAAATACTGCATAGCTCTGTGCTGTACCACAAAATTATTACTGATTATTATCAGTAATATTGCCGACCCTATCTCACAAATAAAATTAAATATCGTACAGACGTCCATAATTTGAATCTGAGACATAGGGGTTTAACAACACCTTCATTTCGACGTACTTTATCTTATAATATCTACAAATTGTATAATACTTTACCTGCTAATTTTAAGGCACTATCCTTATCTTCCTTTAAACGCCATATGATTCAGCGGTTATTTCAATAAATTAAAAAAAAATTGTTTCATTTCCATGTGGGCTCCAATATTACATTTTAATAGTCGTCAAAATCCGAATATTATCACCAAGGCATTAGGTATTACTATTGTTTTTTTTATGCGCACTGTCCTCAACTGTAGTTTATGAGTTTGTATTTATGTGAATATAACCTAATTCTTTTATTTTTTGTCATTTATGTTTGATATGTCGAATCACGGTGGTGGGTTAGAGCAGGGATAATTCTTTTGGAGTACCATCTGATCACCATCGTATTTCCTGTAATAACAATTATTTATTTATTTACTTCTGTTGCTTTATGTACACACACCTATTATTGGAAATAAACATTATTATTATTATTAAACAAAGGAGAGTTCTGCTGCTACTCTCCGACAACTTCTTAAAGTTACGATCAAAAATAATTAGAAAAACATTGTAATTAATTCCCTTCAACAAAAGATGAAAAACTCGGTCAACTAAAAAACTAATCGAAATAGATGTAATGGGATGTATTTTTGATAAACGAAATAAGCAGGAAATGAAAAGAGTACACCAGATTGAAGTGACTCAACCAAAAGTGCCTCTAAATAACTGTAGTGAGAGCCAAATGTGGACGTTTCTGCCTAAATTAGTTTAAGAAATACGTAGAAGATTAATAATTGTTATTTGTCGGGCGCCACCCAGTTATAAAAGATGATGGCTTGGCCTCCACCAGTTAACCCTAGAACTGATACATTTATGCTTCCGAGTATTGCCATGTAGGGGCATCAGAAACCCACACTCATATTTTTGTTTATATTGTAAATGTATCAAGTCTGTGCAAAAGGTGTGTATATATTAGTCTTTATGTGCCCTCACGGGCGATAGATAAAAAACATTTAGTATTCAGGTAAAGTATATTTTCTGTTCTAAGAACATCAAAATATCATTAAGAGAACTTGTCCAAAATTTAAAATTAAGGTCCCATCTAAAGTTTTTGAAATATTAGCTTGCCTTTATGAAACCGTGTATATCACAAAAGTGCTTCATCTGAAACTACAATTGTGCTTTTTATAAAAAAAGCTTTGTCTAAGCTATTCAAAACGAACCTAGAAGTAACCTTCCATGAAATAGACAAATCGATATTTTCATAAATGTAGCTTCACATATATACACCTTACTAATAGAAATACTAAAGTGTGGGCTCTCCATGCCCCTCAGTAGCAGTGTAGGGTTAACGCTCTATTCGCTCATAAAACCATCTGCGTGCAATGGTACAGAATAGACGCAAACACATTGTGCAAATGATAACGTATATTGGACATACAAAGCTACAGGGAAAATATCCAGCAGTAGCACACGTTGACCGTTCTGTAGCTTATTTCTATCGGTGAAAAACGACTATTAAGTCACGTCACGATTGTAAGCTATACTTATCAAACCTAGTAGGCTGCCCACGATGCAACCAGTCTAAGGACAGTGTTCGAGGTCCTCCCAAAGAAGGGAAGTTTTGCTGGTGTTTGTAAAGCGAACATTGGAAGAACACACATACAATCCGTTATCTGATTTTGTTCCCCCTTGTTCCAACTTTACTATAAATTAAGACCGAAAGAGCTATATGTTTTTGAAATCCCGTAGTAAAGCGTTTTCAAACCCACGTCAGCCAGAACCTTTTTCTTGAAGTGAATTAAACAATCACCTTCCGAAGTCTGTAGGTGTCATTTTAAACAGCCTGTATAAGGACAGTATCGGGTTTACTTCTAATTATAAATGTGGGTAAACTCTACCTACTAGAAGGATAAGTATAAGTATGCAGGTGTTACATATTTTGTATAAGCTATCTAAAAAGACAGAAACTATTTAACTCAATGTGCCAACAATACCGACTTGAAGGCAAAGCTGGCTTGCAGCTTGAAGTAGTGCAGCTGAGAGAGTTCTAGTTCTTGAGCAGCCACCTGATTGGGTGATAGCGCTTTTTCTAGTCCTGGAACAGGACTGGTCCACGTCGATATCCGCTGGGAAGACAGAGATACGAGCATTTAGTCTAACGTACGAGGCCTAGAATGTATTGTCAAGCGGGAGCGAGAAATCAATTCATTGGATTTCTGTGAATAACAGCCCACGAGGCGAGATCGCCGATCATAATTTATTCTATATACCACCCCGATCAAAACCAATTATCTCCTAAAAATTAACTTTACTGTATTCGCATCGCATATTTAGTACGTTAATCAGAAGCGTCTGAGTTTGTACTTCCAACTATGTTGCCGTCCGCAGCTTCTCTTCGTATGCCTTTTGAACCAAAAAAAAACGGGCCACCACCAACTAACAAACAGCTTCCCCCAAGATGGTAAATGGCCACGACTCGCAACCGCGGGCGTCGAGTCGCGCGCGTGGAAACGCTAGGCTCTCGAGCAGAATTTCTCATTCGAATCGAGTGCGGAGCGGAAGCGCGAGAGGTCCAATTTGTTAGTCGCCGCTCAGCGTTCAACGTGAAAATGTCCGTTTACGGTCTGAAATTCTACGCGGCATCACAAAAATGTGAAATAGTTCTTATATAAACTTTATAAAGAAAGGAAAGCAGTAAACAAGTGTTGGATTTTTAGTAAATCTAAGAATAATATTCCAAGTAACATACATACAAAGCTACATAAGATACAGTCGCAAATATGAAAATAATATAAACTGACTAGCTCATTTTGAGTTCCCGTAGGTCTATAATTACATTATCAAGCTCACGGTTGTTCTATAACAATTAGGATTTTCGACAAAAGCTGATCACAGCCTCAGTTTGATCATTGTAAGAAGAGAATTTGGTAAAATGCAAGTGCCACTTGCACTAACGCTTGCCGTTATGGTGTTTACGTAACAAGAGGTTGCAAGTTTAGCACGCCGAGAAGGTCTCGGTTCAGTTCGATACTCGTTTTTGAGCGATAACCTGATAGAATTGGGAGTTGTTAATAGGTTTGGACGCCACCGAGCTTAATTTGTCATTCCGCAAGAAAAGAATTGCCTCTGAAGTCGGAAGTAAGACTACCATTTAGGTTAGCTAACAGCGTTTGTGTGCGACGATCCAACTCTTGCCGTTAAAGACGTACCTTATGATTAATTTTCTGCAGACGCTAAAATCTTTTACACAAATAAGACGGAAAGGGGTAGCAAGTAAACACCACGAAATAAAAGTAAAGGTTAGTTTAATCTAATTACATTCAATTTAAAAATGTGCAAGTACACTAAACCCAAATAACTTTAAGCAATTATTGTGCGTATATCTATATGTCGTCATAGGGTTCTTATAGGCGGCTAAGTGCAGTTGGTGACTTTAGAGGAATTAAAGTTTATGACCCACTGTTGCCAATATACGGTCTTCTTAGACGCGCCAGTATTGGGTTGAATAACCGCTACACTTTTCAAAGTAAAATCGGGATAAGTACCTAAGTTACTATAACATAAACCTCTAGAAATTCTAACGGCTTCTCACTAGCTGTACAGCGGCAACCACAGCCGTAATACTACCATTGCTGTCAGTAACGTCCAACCTCTGCGAAGCGGCTGTAGGAAAATTCGGTAACTACGGGAATGGTCCCACTCATCGTAGCTATGTCAGCCAAAAAAGTCTCTGTTATAATCCTCACGAAGAGCGCGGCATCGGCAGTTACGGCAAACGCGACTCGAAGACTCGTTTTACCAGTATGGAATTCGCAGCCGCAATTACAAAAGAAATACGTGCTAACACCCCGATGCAAAACTATGTATGACCTTAATTTGGCAACAACTGCTACATGTTGGGCTCTGTCTGCTCTCGACGTAGGGACGATCGAATGACTGCACCCGAATGGTTAACTGTGACATGCTACTTATTTGACATCGATTGATTGGTGGAACCCCGTGAGCTCTAACAGCTTTTAATGTGGAACACTGACTTAGTTGTGATATACAAATATACAAGATTATTTTTTTCCTCGCGACCTCAACTAACCATAAGGCTGGATTTAGTTAAGTTATATTGTATAATTTCGGTAATACAAAATCGATTATGCTAGAGTAACTTCACTAGGTGACGCAATACACAACTTTTGTCAATTTGATGTTGTTTTCATGGAGATGACTTTCAGCTACGTTAATAAAAACAAATCGAGCTCCCAGTAAAATATGTATTTATCCCTAATATTGAAATTTACTCAAAAAAATAATCAAATCGAATACAATACGTACTTCGAACAGGTTTTACGTCTCAAACTTCCTACACAATAACAAATCGTGTCAGGTTGACAGAATAATCCTCCCGGACAATTTAACTTGTCAAACTAATACTCCCTTATTATTGTGCAACAAGTTTTTGATATATAACGCGATAATATCGAAGTACTTGTCAGGCCATTTTACTTCTCTGCAATTCCGATAACTACATAACCATTTCGCACAGTTTTGGGACACAGTTGGAGAGCCTGCCTGTATATCGGGGCTATTTCAGTCATAACTTATCGCATAACGGTTCAGCTTTTCACATCAAACAAAAATTTAGACATAAGCATGGCTTTCGGCTCCACTTAAAGGTTTAGCGTACCGCGCCAATCTTTAAATAGTTGTTGCATGCAAGTGCGTGCCCCATCAGTTGTAAGAACGTCTATTTTCAAATTATTCAAAATTCAGCCCATGAGAGCAAGCAAGATAGCTTCTACCTCTGTCGCTGCTACCAATCACGCGTTGTCGGTTCTGACGCAGCTTGCGCTGTGATTGGACACGCCTGGCCAGCATGCGGCCGAAACGAGTAACAAAAAAACGTGGCTTGTAGCTTTTCGAGGCATCCAGTCTGGGCCGCCAGAGAGTGTAGTCGCATAGCGTGATAGTGTCTCCGCCTCGTGCCCGTTTGGGTGTGGTAGCGGCTTGTTTTTGAGGTGGCTTGTGCTATTACCGCGACTTTTGGTGACTTTCTTAATAGACAGACGGTTGCCGACAAGCGGTGTGAGTGGTGTGTGTTTTGTGGGGTTAAGTGATGAAGTCCTAAATTTTCCGTAGCGGCTCGTACAGCTTTTTTTGTTCGCGAGCTTGTTTAACTTATATGTCCGTTGGGTGTAACGGGATCCTTCTTGCGAGCAGCTTAAATCAACGGCTTTTTAGGCGTCTGGTAGTCGAGCGGCGTTACACCGCCATGCCCGAATAAATAAAGGGGAATTCTTTGGACGTTTTCGAGTCTCACCGGCCCCAAATCGACAGCTGTAGTGACACGACGCCGCCGCTTGCCGTCTTGGACATTCCGCACCGAAGCCGAGCCGTTAAAAAAAAGTATTTTTGCATTTCATTGGTGTGCAACTAATTAAACACGCCGCTAAAATTACGTTTGATCGCCGCACTGTGTGTTCATTCTGACATTTCACTGGTGTACAACTAATTAAACACTCTGCTAAATTATATTAAATTTAATCGTAGCACTGTGTGTGTTTATTCTGATATTTCATTGGCGTACAACTAATTCAACACGCCCGCTAAATTACATTTTCCGTTTTGCATTTCATTTGCCCGAACTTAATCAAATAGATTCGTTATCTGTAGTTGACCCAAAAATAATGCGCCCACTGTTCCATTTAACTTTTGTGCACTAAATAAAGTATAGTGCGTTCATTTCTGCAATTCGTGTTTACGAACTTAGCTAAGTAGATTTGCTAACAGTATTTAACTGAAGCATTGGGCGCGCATTCTTGAATTCATCTGTTCTTATGTGAGTGCTGATGTTAGATAAAGCGCTCCCATCTGGGTTCTTATTTAGTCCCTTTAGGGTAAGACCGTTATGCCACTGTGCCTGTAATATTGTGTGAGCCAATTATGTCGGCTCTTTTGTAACTGTCGGCCAGGGTTTTGGCCTAATAGATCGGTTTATTATATTTGTCGTATGATTATCCCTGGTACGTGTACATGTCTGTTTACAGGGTGATCCAGTTTCTATGTCAAGATTGATTTAAAGCGAGGCCTGAGAAGTGGTCCTTGAGTGATGCAGGTAGGTCGGCGCACTGTCGTTAAGCTGTTGTTCCCCAGATGTCAGTATTTGGGTATTTCTGCTTTGTTTGGTTTTCAAGATTTGGTTAAGGGTGGGTTTTTCCTATAGGAACTTGTGGCGCCCATCTATTTGGTAACATCCTATACATACCGACACGCTTACCCTGTGGTGTACCGTTTTAGGACCGCGATCATTTCACTGAGCGTATTTGAACCGCGGCTTTTAGCCTGTTTTGTAGCGATTTCCAGGGTATGTGTGGACGTTTCCCGGACAAACTTAGTATTCGGCACTCGCTCATCCGTGGGTGTCGTTAAATCAGTTTGATACCGTAACATACTTATAGTATTACTACTGATAATCGCCAAAGATTATTAGCTGAAAATATAAAAAAGTGTATGAGTATTCCCTGTAACGAGTAGTTTCTACAATATTTTTATTATAGTTTGTAGTTTACGTAACATATTGCAATTGCTTTTTGTTATTTATCATTATTTTAGATATTTAGAAGAATCATTCTCTTATTGCAACTTTTTCTGCCAGGTGAACATGCAGCAAAAAATAATAACTAAAATTTGAAGAAAAATTGTATTTTCGGGCATGCATTAAAGCATATACAATTAGTCGCTTTAGCATATACAGTGCATATACAAGATATTTTTAGTAGCATATTTTGGAGCATGCATGCTTTATGTTTCCAGTATATCTGCCCAACTCTATTCATTATAGAAGAAGCAGAGTATAGTAATGGTAAAAATGGTAATAACTTCCCGCTAATGCTCCCGAGAGAAAAGAGTATAGTCATTTCCAACTGCATGTCGGTTCTTGTCAAAAGCTTCGTAGTAGTGACGTCGTACACAGAAAGCGTGTCTACGTTTATACCTGTTTATTGAATCATAACAACATGTTTGGGTACTAGTGCATGACGATTAAATTATATGAGTGGTCCACAGTATACATAATTACCATAATAGTTCCGCCGGGTTATTTTTTTTTTAGTTTATCATACTTTAAAAACTAGTCAATAAACTTTTGTTTGTTCAAAGATGTGAATATATTCACGAAATCCAAGCTTTTAACTGTTACTTACAGAAAAAATTATTGCAATATTATTAACATTTAGAAAATTATTCTCAAAAACAAATTATAACTACCGGTTTATAGTTCGGCAGCATTAAAATTTAATTATAGCAGATGTTTAATGATGCAACGCTTGACAAAACTGAAGATAAATCATTATAATCTAAATATGCATGTCATTAGTAGTTGCTGACAAGTTTTTAGAGCAAAAAGGCTTGTGGTGAAGCGCTTGGTGCTGATTTACGAGAATTAATGCCCATAAGAATGGCATTTTTGTAGAATAAATTTTGATTTCTTATTTGGTTCAGCGCTTGACAGTAAAAAATATTATTAGTTTGTTTAAAAAACTAGAGGTGTTACGGAAGGTAAAAAACTGGTCCTCCATCAAAAATTTCCATGGCCAATGAACGAGCTTTGAGAAGAATTGTCAAAGCAAGCCGGAAATCAAATGCTCGAGAACTCACTGTATTATGGCGACAAGGCTACAAGTTTTATCAAGTTTTTTCATGTAATTTCGCTGTTACAAATCATTAGTGTATTATATTATTCACTAGGTAAAGGAAAATCTGTTGCTTACCAATTCACAAAAACGCAACCGTTTAAAATGGGCTAAATCGCACAAAAATTATACTTTAAGTCTATATAATACGGTGACTTAGAGTAATGAGACCAAATTTGATGTGTGCGTAGGGGACACTAGGATAAGCGTATTACATACACTTCTGTGCAATAAAATTAAGTACAAACCTTATAACTATTTTTCACAAAATTCCAGTTGTTTAATTCGGGTTTATTTTAATCGCCTAGCAGCAGTTTCAATAAATGATAATACACCATAACTTGACAATAACACCTTTATTAAAAGACCAAAACCAAGACTTTTCGAAAATAAAACGCTATTAATAAATACAACAAAGCCGAAAACATAATTTTTTTTCTAATAACTGGTAATGCTACCATTTTTAGCAATTATTACTGTTAATCGCAGAAGAACCGAATGAATTAATTGCCTTGGATAATTTTGATCGTCTGCCAGTTCTTTCCAGGTATTTCGTACTGCCTCCCATAATTCTTTTGTTCTGAGGATGAACATTTCTTTTATATAAAATTTTTATAATTCTGCCGTATACATTTTCAATTAGGTTGATGTCTAGACTATTTGCAATCTATGGTAATGTAACATGTAACATTTTCTAAAATTTGTAAGTAATTGTCTGCATTAAATCGTCTAACAACTTTCCTACAAACGCTCATTCCGTTATAGCTAATCCATGCACACACATTGATACTGAATCTCCCAGATTTTCGGACTACGTAACTTTTCTCGAACTTTGAATTTTGCGGTCTATAAACACGAATGTGACCGTCGAACACTTTTTCATCTGTAAATAACTATTACCCGTTCCCAAAATGCTAGATCTCTGTAAACGTAATTTAATGCACATACACGAGCCTGTTTATTTTCTTCCGTTAGTATTGGTTTTTAGCTGCTACTCTATATTACAAATCTGACGATTTAACTCTCCTACACACTTTGGCCATATGACCAAAGCAGTCGGTGTCTAAGGTGCCTGGTACTCTACATACCTAGACCTTGTCCAAACATATTTTTGTAACTAGGAAACTCATCATGTTTGCTTTAAACTATAACATATTTTGTGTGCTTAATTTTATTGCTCAGAAGTTTACATCAGCGGAAGGGTAGTTGTACAGTTTTAATTTTAAGCATTTTATATATATGTTTTATTTAATTTTTTAGGAAACTTTTACTGTTTAACTTATGTATTGCTACGTTGTTTTAACTATTACATGTATACATTTAACCATTTTTGTAATTTTAAGTAAGCTTTTTGTGACTTGTCCTATATCATTGTCTGATCGAGGGGACCAATAAATTTATTATTATTATTATTATTATTATTATTATTATTATTAACATACCATACCAACTATTTGGTCAAAAAAGGTGTTTCCAGCATCCACCATGGTGGAAAGCTACAGATCATTTACGGTACTGTTAACGCCGATAAATATAAAACTATTCTTGCTGAAAGTTTCTTGCCATCTATTCCGATATGTCAATCTCCTGAAGCGGACTTTGTTTTCCAGCAAGATGATGCTCCGTGCCATACGGCAAAAACGGTAAACATCTGGTGTGGAGAATATCAAACGTCGACTTTACCATTGACTTGAAGCAGTCAGGACTTCTCACCAATCGAGTCTCTGTGGCGTAAAATGAAAAAGGACACAGCACGTGCAGTAGCCGACCTTAAAACATAGTTACAACAAATATGGGATAATATACAACCCCATGGATTTGGAGAATTCGTTACCACAATGCCTGAGAGAATTAAAGCCGCTGTGGCAAATAAAGGGGACGTAGCGCAGTATTAAAATAATGGTTGAAATATTCTAAACCATCAGTTATTGTTTATTTATTATTGCAAATAGTAAAAAATGTATTTTTTTTCAGCTAATCTAAGCTTAAAGTTTATGTTTTATTATAGCAATGTATTTTTTTTAAGAATATGCCTTTTATTGAACCTTTCCTATAATTTGGCAAATCATTGAGTTACTCTTGATAACTGGCCGAACTATTTGGACCTGGACTCGTAGATAACGTGGCCTTCTCATTCGCCGGATTCTTTTCGCTGGATTTCGACCCCTCGGAATTCGTCGCCGGATAGTTATTTCACCGGAAAGCTATTCGCCGGATTCCGTTTCGCCTGTTACATAACGAAATTTGGAAAAGTACTGTGTCTTGTTCTAGCCTGTTTAGGTTAGATGCAGTCTTTGATAATTTTTTCCACTCGCCCGGCCAGTATTGTCCTCACGATCAGCATAGTGTCCTCGATCTTGATATCCGGCGAAATGCATTCCGGTCAAAGGGCTTCCGGCGAATAAAATTACAGCTTGACGGATTCCGGCGAATCGAATTCTCGCGAAAAGAATTCGGCGAATGGAAACGTAGACGTAGATAACAATAAATAACAGTATGAGAACAGCTCTCCCCGTACAGGCCGGTAAAAATTTGACATTAACGTTTTTAAATCAACAGTAAGGTCATTCATTTTTAGGTATATTCCAACCAGAGAAAGAGTTGTTTGTACAATAAGCATAGAAAGTAGAATTTGCTGCCCTGAGTGATCGTTAACAACCCGACCGTAGGGAGGAGTGCAAGAGAATGAGGTCAGCAAATAACCATCAATGCCCATTATAAACATAATTTTGTCTTAACAAAAAAGTTTCAAAACTGTTTAACAGTGTATAATTTAGTACTTTCAAATTAATCCAAAAAAGTAGCACCCAATTTAGTTGGCACGAATAAGCTTGTTTTGTCAAAAATTATTAACTGTCGGTTTGACAAAGCGTTTAAGGACGAACAGAAAGTGTTTACAGCAGCATTTCCATAGCAACAATCATTAAATAAATGAAATGTAACATTTTCTATGCCTCCAAATGTTATAAAAAAACCGACTTTCTATTAGCGAGTGGGAAATTATAGTTTCACCGAAAATAACTTTCATCTAGTATGTCAATGGAATAGTTCCAAATTTATAAATGCAACTATAAATCACTTAAAAATCAAATGAGAAACACAATTGAAAAAAACTCCACGGAACTGTGTGAAAAAGCAGCTTCGATAATGACTGTGCCATAAGCAGAAGAAAAGATGCACGAAATAGAATGTTACAGAAAACACAGTAGTAGAGTATAACCACGGTGTAAGAGAATAAGGTGGATTGACCCGAACTTCAAACTAGCAATTTTTTTCCTAATTCCCAAATATTGCGCTAGGTGGTGATTGTCTGAAGGTACTAGGTACACACGGTAACTACATACAGAAATGTTCAGACTGTCAGACAAACACACCGTTCCTGTGTCGAGTTGCCGTATGTACTTAATACTGTAATGATCTAGTCGCCTTGTTCATGTTGTGAAGGCAACGATCAAACAAAATTTATAAACAGTGGAATATAGGTATTTATTCTTGAAGCAATACGTGTTTTTCGTGACCTGTATAATTAAGCATATAAATGTAAGGTATAACCACTAAAGGGTAAATATCTTACATTGTGGTGACCCGAGACGTGTGATATCCGTCATCTTCTACCCCCTGCAGAGACGCTCCGCTTAGTGCTTACAATACCGGGCCAAAATCTTAATACCGGTATTCGGTATTCAAAATTTTTAATACCGGGATATCGGTATTAACACCGGTATTACTATTACAAAATTTAGTTATTAGATTTTTACCTAGTAGTTGTTATGACATATTTAAAAATAATATTAACAAAAACGAATAAAAATGTATTTTTAAAATTAACATTGACTATAAAATGAGGTCCATTACATTAATATTTTTTTGTTTACAAGTAGATAAATAAATAAAGTAGATGAAAATATAACAATTAAGAAATTCTGTAAATATAACAAAATTAGTTTTTTATGTGCAACTAATAAACCAACAAACCAATAAATTACAATTCTTGACAAATATAATTTTCTTTACTAATATCTCATAAACTTTGGAGTAAGAATGTATTGTTTAAAATATCTCGCGTGCCGTCGCACCACGCCGGGCTTAAGAACTGTCTGAACTGCCATTTATTCTGGGAGCTGTTTACGTTTCTATTGCTATAGACTTGTTTTACACATATTATGTGTTATCTTGATAATCCTCTTTTAGAACGTTTTTGATTTTTGATTTATTGGTCCCATAATGAGACATATTTCATCTTTAACTGTAGTGAATATTTTTATAAAATGTAATTTTTATAGGAAAATATAAATACCGAAATACCGGTATTTTTACATCAATGCCGGTTTTCAATACCGGACAAATTTGGTCCGGGATTCCTGTATTCGGGATCTCGAAATCCCGGTTTGTAAGCTCTAGCTGCGCTGGTCCTGCCATGTTCACATCATTCCTGTGAACTTCCACGATTTGAATCCAACCTGATCGCTAAGCCACAGTTCTATTCACCCCAACACCAGCAACCAGCCTTCATCTACAAGAACCAACCTTCATCTGCCAGACCCAAACTGAGCCTGTCCGCTATACACAACTATCGTCCGTCTTCAACCACTAGTGCAGCCACAACCTAAGTTAAGTTATCCTTTTATTTTGCAAAAAAATATGGAAAGTAAAGTCCTTTCCTCATTTTATGCCACACGATGTCGCTTTGCATTTTGTCCTTGTTGACAGTTATTTCAGACAATTAGGCATAAATAATGGGGCCCAAAGGTAAAACTTACTTTTTCTTAACTTGGCGCTTGAAGTGATTCCAAAGTGAGAGACTTAATAATGAGGCAATCACAACGTCAACCATTTAGTAAAGTCAAGAAACGAATCCAAAGGTGTTATGTTGAACCAGTCAATTCAAAACTATCCTTACTATTCTACAATACTACATACTACATAACTATTCACTGCAAATGGCCCGTTCACCGATTACCATCCGAACTCAAGTTGTTTGCATATTCCAAAGAAAAAATGGACATCGAGAAACTTCTACGAAAGCTCACTCAATAATTTTCATTACCTAATTCAAATCCCTAGCACTGTCCTTGCCCCGCCGCGCTTTCACAATGCATTGTCACATCTGACCTACAGTACTAATCAGAGCCGCGAACCACGCATTCCAAAACAGCCTACCTTTTCTAACATACATTAGCGTCCTCCTAGAAATAGTTATATGTAGTTATCACCGTAAGTTTGGATCAAGAGCCATTAGATGCACTACTCCTTGCCCTTTCAGTCCAAAAACCACAAATTTGTTTAAAGAGCTCCTCTTCAGTTGCGTCAAACAACAACCCTTCAGGAGTAAACAATTTCATTAGTTTGTTTGATACTTCAAATAATATTAATTTCGTTGCTGATTCAGAATCAAACATTTAACACAACTTGTTACTAACAAATTATTAAAATTTGTCAATACTGTATCTACAAAGAAAGTTTTGACGGCAGATTCGTTCCTTTGCGTTGAAAGAACCGTAACGCTTAAATTAAACAATCGTTTAACATATTTTCCCGACAAATTGAGTGGGCCTCTTATGTACTACGAGTAGATGTTTATTTGCCCATTTTAGGGCTGGATTTTCATAATTTTTTTGAACTAATTATTAATTTCAAATATTGAACCGTACACCTATGCTAGCACAAATGCCCCAACACTCAAAAGAGCATGGCAATCCACCCGTTCACCAACATAGGATTCCCAACAAACTTGATTAAATTTTTCACAACGGTTTAACAAAATTCGCTGTACACCTACGCCACATAGAGCCGAACCCGACAGGGCCCGTTCATCAAAGGTGGCATCTTTCAACAAAATTTGCTGTACACCCTCGATAAATAAAACCGAACCGGGCAGAGCATGTGAGGTAAGCGTTGCATGTGAATCGACATCGCATGCTCTACCTCAGCCCGCCTGCGTGTTTACAACTGTGGTCAGGTGGCGGCAACTGAGGAGGCTGACTGGAAATGAGCGGCAGTAATTGCATTATACATCAGTTAACTCGACCCAGTGAGAATCGCCGCAGCCCTTTTGTTCGCATGCATATACCTAACCCATTCCGCGCTATTACCGGTCGTGCAGCAGAAGCAACCGTATCCATCCGCCACACATACACCACCTTCAGCGTGCATGAATAAACTCTCTTTAGCTCTGTTCGCGCTTCCACAGCCTTTATCACACAAGCATGCTGGCAGCATCAAGCACTAGACGCGTTCATGCATGCGCCGACTCTAGACACCCCTTCACCGGTTACTGCCGGTTACCTGCACATCTGCAACCTCAATCATATTTATCGGTGGCTTGTTTACAATGGGAGGCGGATGCATATCAACCTTATACGCACACTTCTGCGTCCGAACAATTTTTTCCTCTTGTACGTAGTCCAAATACACCCATGCCATCTTTCATTGGTGCATCAGATATTGGATCTACATGAAAACCACGTTCAGATGTAAATATACATAACCTTCTTCTGGTAAATTTATTTTGTTTTGGCACAATTTAAATCCACCTGCATTCTCGGACGTAGCCGTCTTGTTCCGGCGGGTTTGTTGTGCATCTGCACTGCGGTCTCGTTCGGACGCAACTTTCGTTTATCGGGCGCTTCCGTAGTTGCAACCGTAATCTGCTCTTCCTGTCCACGTGCCTCCACGACCTACACTGGCCCAATACCTGCAGCACACCCTTGTGCTCGGTCACTTATTGACCCTTGCACATAAACAGAGGCGTTCACAACCTGCTACCGCTGCCCACGCACACCCATGACCTACTATGGTTCGTATATGCAGCAGCCACTCTTGCTCGGTTTAGCATCGTCCCCAGGCACGCCTCCAGCGATTACTTTGATACAACCTGCACACATGCAATGTCAATCATAAACATAGGTCGCCCGTCAGAGGGCGCATGCTCAGCAGCCTCACATGCACACTTCTGCAGTTGCAAACAACCTTAAGATTTTTTAAAGTTAGGTACCACAAATAAGTACATGCCACTGGAAGACAATGCCGGAACAGTCAGTTCTATTTGTCTGATCCTGCCTACTTTTTAGATCAACAAAGCTTCCACGCTTTCATGTGTATATTTGTTTGCTGATTATATTTTTTTAATTTTTCAAGCATACGTTTGCCCCCTTTCTCTCTTTTCAACTTTCATCTCTGAAGTAAAAGAAGACGCTCGATCAACGACCCGGACTCGTGTAACTGGTGGCAGTGTATGTGGAGTGTTGTGTTATTTATTATTTATTGCTACCTTTTAATATAGTCAATTGTTAGTAATTTTTAGGGATACTGATTTTTATTTATAGCCCACTTCGCAATTTTTTAGTTCAACCAGTCTACATGGTCTGCCCTTTGTTGTTGTCTGGATATTACCCATCTAACTACATACTCTATGTGTATTTCATCTCTTTGTATGTGCATTTTCATCTTAAACTCCAAAAATTTTTTTTTTTAAATTCTGTGTATCTTTCACTCTACGAAGGTACTTAGGCTGAGTCCTCAAATATTCTATCAGACTCGATGGTCTAGCAGTAAAGATACTCTTGGCCTCAGATATGACATATTGTACCACTGCGGATGAACAGGAAGACCTAGATTCGAATCCTAGTGGAGTCATAATTTAGACATGAAGTATCCTAGGCTAGAGCGCACTTACTTCATTGATAATTTTTTTCAATGTGTTACGCTTGTACGGTCTGTTCTATTCACCATTTTATTTTTTGCTGGCCCTTGGCCGTAAACGTGACCTTGACTTTTTACGTGGTGTAACGATACGAAACGGACTTTACGACAAGCCAAGCAAAGCTATAAGACTAGTGCGTAAGCTAACTCAAATTCAGGAATAAATTACATAGAGCCTCTGCCCCAGCCTGTTACAAAAAGGATGCCGACGAGCTTCACTGGAGCGAGGGGGGTCCAACCCGAGGTCACACAAGGCAACGGCCAAATCAACGAAAAGCAGATCTTAATCGCCAAGGCGCCATCACGATTCCTAAAAGGGCAAAATGCATAGGTGAACCCACCGAGAAAAAGTTGAAGCATAATGGGAACACCTTTCAACTATAACCTTGGCAGTGTCCTGGTCAGCGAGCCACGTGTAACAACGTCCCACGTACCTTTCGATAACTTATTTTATCAGCTTGCTAAACTTTTTTCACATTGGAAAAATACATACACAAATCGCATTCACAACATTAAGGAAAACAACAGTTAAACAAACATGAAATGTATTAGCAAAATATTTAAATGGATAAAGGTTGAGTACGTAAAAATATGAAACAGGTTAGCAATGGCTAAATATGTAAAATTACGATACGCTTTAATCTAGTAAGGAAGCGGTAAACTTGACATCAACTATCGAAATGACTTGTAAACGGTATTAACACTGAATTATCAAAATACTGACTCAACAAACGGCAATAATAAACGGTAATCAATTAAACAAGGTACAATTGTGGCAGATACTTCAACTGCCACGACGTAAAGTTAAACAGGTTCATAAATTCTGTCGGTAATGAGTTAAATTGAGAGACAAACTGTAATACTTCGCCCTTGCTATTAAGGGTGCCAAATTAATTACCATCGGGTAGCTTATCAATCGGAGTCAAATCTTTGGTCCACACAGATATACACCACAAGATTTGCAAACAAACACCAGGATAATATTAGACAGTTTAATTATAGTTCAATATCTATTTACAAACATTCAATAAACCAGAATAAAATGTATTTCACAATAAAATCAGTATTTATTCGAGACGTCCTGTTGAGTAAACCTCTGTAGTAAACAACTGATTAGTGCAAGTTTAAACTGCCTCAAAGCTTAGCGATGTGCCGGGCGTTTATAATCTGCTATCTGACCGGTCTATGGCGAGAATAATTACGCTGAGTAGTTGGCGTAATTAATACGATAAACGTGCAAAACGGCCTAGTATAAGGGCCTTCGTTTCAAACACGTCTCCTGGGGAGAGTTTTGTAAATAGTTGTTGACGGGAAAATGGGTTAAATATTTAGGCCGGTTTCGGATTATAATATTGACAGGAATAAACCAGTGAAGCGGTCCTCGAAGAAGTCTTCGCTACCAACAACTGATTTTCTGCACGGGGTTATGTTCAGGTTTTTAATTAGCTAGGAACACGGCCTCCTGGAGTCCACGGTTCGACTTAGCTACAGGTAGATCCGGGGTGCAAGATTTCAAAGTGAAAATGGAGGTGAGGGAAGATTCAATTAATCGGACGGGAAGGACAGGATTCAAGGACTGGAAATTATCTGGGAATCTCGGGAAGGAATGAATGAAATGAAATAATGAATGCGAATGAATGCCTCGTGAATCGGTCCCGAAGCCGCTTTTTTGTCCCCTCTTCGTGCTTCGGACAACTTAGCAACCACTTCGGACGTCTTAAGTGGGGGGAGCAGCGCGTACGTGGACCTGCGACTCCTCGATGACGTACTTGGCCGCGCGGGCCAAAGATTCAAACTCTGATACGTAACGTTGAATAAGCTGTAGGAGAACGCGGGAATTAATTTGTAATTCAAAAAACGCGTTCGCGCTGGGCGAAACGTTACAAAACAGTTATAACTGTTTAACAAATGCAATGGTACAAGCAATAAGTAATGTAATAGCCGCAACATTACGCAAACTGTCTGACACTTTGGCAAAACACTCGGTACACTTTAAGCTCAGCACTATAAAAGCTATTAAATTATAATGGTACTTTTAAGAAACTTGGCTTAGCTGCAATCGATGTCCTACGTTGCTGCAGGCGGTCGCTTTCTAGATACTGCGATAAAACACCCAAAGGAGCTGCATCAAATCAACGAGAAGCTGCTGGCAGAACGGAACCTGGGATAATCCCCCTAACGAAGGCAAATTCGAAGCCCGCAGCGGCAATTGGCAGAACGGAAAGCGGAAGATTCGCGAAAAATTATGAGTTTCTATGGAAAATACGTCAAGCGACGTGTTAAGGGCTACCACCCTACGATAAACAAAAGCTCAAAGGCTTAAATCGGTACAAAACAACACCAAGTATGATAGCCACCAACAGCCACGTACAGAAAAGTCATTAAATGTACAACACAAAGCTTGCGATCTTAAAACAACGGGATATCCAATATCGGAACAATATCTGCTGCACGCACTCACATAAGACCAACTTGCGCAACTTATCACACATTAAATAACCGCCCTAAAGCTGCAGCGGGAGAGGGGCGAAGGAACAACAACTTTATAACCACTAGCAGGATAAGTGTATTCGACTATGAAAATTGCTGGACGAGACATCGTCTAAGTGAAGTCTCTAGACGAGGACGGGAGGCCACTGTTCTCACTCCGATTAGAATCACCTAAAAATTAACTACTTTACTGTTGATTTAGAAACGTCAATGTCAAATTTTTTCCTGCTCGGACGGGAAGAGCTATTCTCGTACTGTTATTTACTGTTGTCTAAATACCTTCATGGTAATCACGCATTTCGTGAACCGTAAAGTATAATTTTTGTCGCTGATATAATTAAGACGTCAGGCACTAGTACACAAGCGTATTGTCATGATTTGAAAAAACAGCTATAAAAGTAGACACGCTATGTGTTTACCACGTCAATACTACAGAGCTTCTGAGAAAACCCTAACGATCTACTGCTATCGTACATTGATTGTTCGTTTGTTAAACACCACGACGCGACGGCCACATGCATATTCTCCTTGCTTTTGCAATGGTTCAAGTTGCCTGCCGCAATCTGTATATCATACGTCATGAACGCTATGACAGGCAATTCATTTGTTAGATATTACTTAAATAATACCAAGCCACGACTTTTGTCATGGAACTCATGACGTGGTGCGCTATTGGCTGGTAGTAATAAAACTCAAAATTAAAATCGCAACTGGACACTTTCAGGTCTATTAGTTCGGAAACAAAGCCCGTTCGGCAAAAAGGTGAAGAGGAAAATTTCTCATTACAGACGAATACATAAAAATTTTTAAACTATGAAAATGTTTTTCCTTCCATAACAATGATCTTGCGCTGTCGGAACTGGGGCCAAATTTGAGTTAGACGTTTTTATTTTGTGTTCGTCGGTAAATAATTCAATTGAAATGTTTCTCAGTTTAAAAAAAGCATTAATTTGTGAACTGTAATGAGAAGTTTTCCTCTTCTTCTAATCTATTATGAGGTTCTGCGATGTTGCAACAATAAATAAGAATTGTTAGTGTTTTATAAATATTTTATATATTTACAGATTAAATGTTTTAAATTTCATATTTAATAGTTATTGGTTTACCAAGGGCGTAAGAAGGCGTTTATGGCCCGCGGCGTCATAATTGGAGGTGAAGGCATAGCCGCGGGCTCTAACACAAGGGTCATAAACGCTAGTTACCCCCACATACAGTATTTTGTCTACTGACCGCAATATTCAGAATAAATAAAACCCGATTTATATTTTTTGAATTTTTGGAAACCTATGACGGCATTGCTTGTCAAACTGACACACTAGATTCTCAGCGGGCCGCAAAGCTCTCTACAGCCCTTGAGCTATAAAGTGACACATTGGGCCTTCCAATATAGGGAATAAGGTGAACTCCAGATCGTACATAAAAGCTTTTTTATTATACCTGCATCAGAATCGCCATTTAAAGCACGCCTGAGCTTGCGAATACAGGCGATTAAAGCTCGCCGAGCTTTAAAGGTTGTCAAGGAAATGACTGAATGCAACAACGGACATGGACGCGACAAAAACGTAAATAATTCACGTAACTATAGTAGCAATATTATTATGCCCTCTCGATTTATCACGACAAAAATTATTTTTAAGTTTTTAGTGCGTAATTTATTTCCAGTATTGGAGGTATATTAAAAAATAGCGTAAAGTCTTCGTAGATAACTGGTCTTTAAAACACTTGCTCTATTTCGAGCACTCCGGCTACGCCGTCGTGCTCGAAAACTCGCGCGTGTTTTAAAGACCTTGTTATCCACTTATACTTTAATATACTATTATTTCATACTGATGTCAAAAATTACATTTTTCGGACTATTTATGGTACAAACAATGGAACATCAAAGTCTTGGTACTTTAAAGTAAAATTTTAAGTTCCAGTACTTTCAAACTTAATTATGGCACAGAAAATAAAACATTAAAGTCCTAGTAAAATATTAAAACTCAAGTACTTTAAAATTGTACGTCAGTTGTTGACAACTTTTTATTTAAAATTAATTAAACAGTATGAAATAAACCGTTGTATTCACCATGAACGAAAAGTGTTTTTTAAGGTACTCGCAACTTTCTCGTTCTTTAAAATGATACTTTTCGTTCTAGATACATAAACTACTATAAATGACTGTAAATATTCGCCACATGTTAGACTACATTTTAAATGATGGTAATGATGCCTTTATGGTAGATAAACAATTTTCATATAAAAGCCATTATACTCAATTCCAGTTACCTCAGAAGAGTTATCTATAGACTTAAGTACTTCAAAATATATAAACACAATATGCAATCTAAGCCTTTAACCATGGTGTTTTTTTCAAAATCCATAGTATATCCGCATAATAATAGTTATTTTGCCGTTGTGTTTAGCTATAATTATGCAAATGCATGAGGCGGTATACCGTATTACATATATATTTTAAGTAATTATATTAAAGCTTGTTCACGAAAAAATCTGGCCACAGAAACAAAACGAAACGGAGATTTCTAAAATTATTTATTACTTAAACCTGTTGTTAACTTTTAACTTAGATATTGCTTTTGAAACGTATTGATATATTGTAATAGTCCCTCGCTTAAATAATATGGGGTATTAAAATACAATATAAAATGTATAATTATTAGCAAGGGATACTACACTTTATAAATAGTATTAGAGTAAATTACGAATTTGCCTGTCAAACTCAGGGAAAATTAAAAGAATGTAATTTTAATTACCACAAATAAAACGGCTTATTGCTCATTCCTGATTTTATCTATTTGCAATAAAATAGGGCGTAGCTCTGGTGAACATGAAACAAACCTAGCTCAGGGTGTCGGTTCATAAAATTAATAAAAACTTTGTATGACAAATAACTCGCTTGTATGACAAAGACTCTCAATTATTAGGGCAAATGCACAATTTCCTTCTGGCGTTTAGATAACCTCTAAATTTGACTGCCACAACAAAATGGTCTGTGGTGGCAAAAAACAGCGTAAAATTTTATTTTAAAACACCGAAACGGCAAGGAAGCATCAGGTAAATACAATTATTACTGTGACGTAGCAACTGCTAAGCTCGTTTTGTTTCTAGTGTGACGTCGAGACGCACGCGTGATCGTTTTTTGTTCTGCGTCCGGGCAAAAGTGAAAAATGCCGCGTCAACTTGCACTTTCAAAAGCCGCTACCTAAATTTCTCTAAGTTGGACGGACCTGGAAAACTGGAACCTGGTGCTACACTTCGTAGACAGTCTGAACTTGATGAGATCTAAAACTAGCGGACCTACCCCAACGCTTTTCCTGTGAAATTACTTTGAAAGGGGCTGCTTCGTAGGCGGGACGTGTTTTCTGGGAACGCTTTGCCGATGATAATTCTCGTGGTTGGTTCCTGCTCTGAATCTCTGTATGCAGGCACTCAGGAGGAACGGCTGTACACGTGGAACACAAAATTCTTGCTGGCCGATGCTGCTTAGTTATAGAACTGGGCCCCCGAAGTAACTCGCACTTGGACGAATCTTGCTGCTGGCTAAACTTTTACACTTAACATTTTTAACAACATGGAAAATTATACCCACACATACCTTACACATTGGTGTCAAACTTTTTTTTTATAATTTTATGCAATAGGGTGTGCAGCTAAATCTGCCTCCAACACAAATTTTACAAGCTTGTTTGGTTATTATCAACAAAAGGCTGTCACGTCACTTAGCAACTAGATTTTAAATTTTTCTAAAAGAAATTAGGATCTATAACATGTTTCACCTAATGGACTACAGTTTTGGTGTCATGTTTTTGCGTAACTACAAAAATTGTCTTTTTCTTGGAATAAATGTCACTACACTTTGCTCTGTTTTTAAATCACTTTGGTTTATAATGCACTGATACATTTGGAGTTCCTTTAGCATCTCACTAATTGTCTTTCGATCGGTTGCCTTCCCGCTTTCATTGCTCTATCCCAAACACGATTTTGCTGTTTCGTTTACCTTTCAGCTAATTTGACTTTTGCTGGCTTACACACTTTTAATAAATAACGCTCATATTTCTTCTGTACTTAACAAATGAGCCTGTGTCATTTTATTTACATTATGTTTGACGTAACTAAGCTCAAATCCGTCAGTTACAAATTAAATTGCATTGGGCCTTCTGAACATCTATCATATCTGAAACTCTGATCGTAACCCTTCTGAAACCTGCTTTATTTCATGCTAACTTTCATCCCTCAAATTATTAGTTGCTGCTGCTCACGTCAAGTGCATTTACTAATGTAAAGTACTGACTATCTTGCAATAAATGGGATATTTAATTCTATGCTCATGTTTACCTTATTAATTTAGTTAATTAGGCAATCAGAATTGCTATGGGCAGTAAACCATTACAATATATTGCACATTATTAATGTCCGTAACCAAAATTTCTAACTTTTCGTTTCACATTAGACTTTTGCACACTTGTAGTGGTAACGTTTTTTGTCGCGTTATTCCACTTTTTCTGAAAGTCAGCAATATCTTTAGCAGTTTTTTCTATTTTCTGAGTGCTTGCTTTACAATAGCCCAGTATTGTTCGATGGGCCGAAGTTCGGGACTGTTGGGTTGATTGTTATCTCTTGGCACAAAAGTGATTCCGTTCCTTGCATACCAATCAGTAATGTGTTTGGCGTAGTGACATGGAGCCAAATCTGGCCAAAATAGAGAAGAAACATTGTGACTCTGTATAAGTTGTAGCAGACGTTTTTTAAATACTTTTCTAAATATATTTTACTGTTAATGGTGCCTTTCGTAACAAAACTTGAACTTCTTTTCCCGCAAGTGCAGATTGCTTGCCAGACTAAATATTTTCCACGAAATTTCGATTTTTTTTTCGATTGTATTTGTTGTCAACTTCGCATTGTTGTTTGCAAATAAAAACTTCATGACCGGGAGCTGTTGGACGTCACTTTTGACAAACATCTCGTCGTCCATTATTACACAATCCACTTTTGTTAAAAAATTGGTGTATGGTTTTCTTGCTCGGATCTTTGCCTTGGAATTTGGAGCTTGAATGTTTTCAGCCCACTTCTGCTTTTTACTTTTTGAACATACAATAAAGATGTTCCAACTTTTTCGACCACATACCTCACTGACAAGTTAGGATTTTGTTTGAAAGCTTGCATCACCTTCCTTTCCATTTTATTACTTATTGCACTCTGTTTCCTACCGGAACCTGGCTTCGTGTCTATTGTTAAGCGTTTATAAAAAATATTCAAAACATTTGAAACGCTAGATTTCGCAATTTTTAGACATTTTTCGATCGCGCAATATGACATTGAAGACATTTTCACTATGTTTGCTCAATATATTTTGACAAAGCTCGTATTCTTCTGATTCATTTTAAAATAACTGGATGAAAATACTTGACACTGACGTTTGCAGTAATATATCAATGCAAACAAGCTATTGTTCCAACGCCACCTTATTACCTGCAGTATAGGAACACTTGTCGTCATATCTAAGTGCCCAGATTTGTTCGTGCACAATCTTTAATATTGCTCAGGATCTATTGTTTCTAGTCAAATTTAGGAATATGGAGAAAGAGACTCAAAATATGTGATGTAGACCTCAGTTTACAGACTACGAGGTCAAAGTCAGGTAATTTTATGACGTAGTTGGGCTGTGACACTAAGAAATCATATGCACGTGATTATTACCAAAAAATATACGTGATTGTAGCAAAAATGATGTCTATACTATTTCGAAATACTTTTGAACAGACAATACATTTCAACTTCTCAACTTTTAGGTTTAGTTTTGTCATTCAAAATATTTCGCAACAACGCAGACGAAACTATTTTTGTGGAAATTAATAGTACCTTTTTTCACAAGGTCATTATTTCATCTGCAATTTTGCACCAGATGCTACTAAGTTTCCACCACACATACCAAGTGGCAGCTATAAAGTAGAAATTGCATTTTTATATAAGTCAGTGGAAGCAGCAGTAATGAATCTCTATATTGTTGGGCATCGTCCAATTGCTTATCCGTAAATAATTATTATTTAGACTAATCAAAACAGTTATCAACGCTTGTTTCAAAACATGTTTGTTTGTGTTTACTAATTAATGGATTTCAGACATTTTTGGGGATATATTCACGTTTATATGTTGATACGTATTTTTCAGTTTTTATATAAATACCAATGTGTACAAAAAAATAAACAAAACGATGTCGTTATATTCGAATTATAGCCCAGGAAATACAAGAAAAAATATGAAGTTTTTAATAGTTGATTTCTATACAAGTGGAATAAGAGCATCATTAATATACGTGTGTGTAAGAGAAATGTCAGATCTGTCATTTTCAAAAATATTTTAGTAGGTAAATGTCATTATGTCATTCATTTGACATTATGTCAGTAATAAAGCCATTACACCACTCAGTTAGGTAATAAAGCCATTAGATAACTGAGTGGTGTAATGAGGTTTATTACCTTACGGAAATAGTGTCAAATGAGTGACGGAATGAGTTACTTATCCCACTCTACTAGATAAAAGTTATTATTAAACTCTAATATAAATAACAATCTGCCCCAGTGCAATAACGTAATTCTACAATTTCTGGCTTAACCGTTTGAAATTACCAAGCAAGGAGGTAGTTAAAACGGGTGAACTAATTAAATGTAACTCAATGTTAGTTGTAATAATAAGTTTGGTTATATTATACTAGTTAAGTTGGTATTGGTGTTAATAAACTGATAATGTGTGCTAATGTCTATTCTTTTTATATAGTAGAGAGTTTGCTGAGACCTTGGGTTGTCTTACTGTTATCAAGGAGATTGATAGCAAGTGCGTTAGGGTGGTGTTGCAGACACGAAACCTATTTCGTATGTCAGTATTTTCATACATGTCTCATAACTAGTGGTTATTTCTTTTTCACCACGTCCCATTGTTGCTAGCCCATACATGCGGACTCAAATATCGTTAACCCTTGCTGATTTTGCTTAGCGAGCACTCTTAACACTCTATAGGTTTATATTCCCTTATAGCTCAACCCGTTTGTCCTCTTTTTTGTTACTCTGTATATTTCTTCTACGCGTCTCTCACTTCTGTCTATTAGCATCAGATCATTGGCGTAGCAAGGAATTTGTTGGCTTCTGTTGAGTATAATCCAATTCTGCTTAACTTATAAACATTGCGTTGATCCGTTTGTAATTAAATTAAATATTTAAGAGAATAACAAGCTCCCTTGTTCACACCTAAAGATATTTCAAATCTTATTATAGTACTCCTCCGGCGCGATACTGACATTTTAATCGTCAACACGAATCATATTAATTTTGGTGGTACTCGAATCTGCTCTAGCGCTTTTGCTCTGCGAATCCTTTTAAGATATTCGCAGAGTTTTTCCATAATCTGCTTTAAGAAAAACCTGGTTTATAATCTCACAGGCCCCTTTTGCTAACGGTATTCCCTTGTATTTAGAGTAGTTTTAGAAATCCTTTGTGTAACATTTAGCAAGCACACACCCCTATTATAGTTCTTACATTCTAGTTTTTGTCGCACTTCAAATATACCAGGCATGGTGTAATGTTCTGATAACTTTTATTTGGTCTTTTGCGAAGGGCGCCGTGTATACTTTGTCCAAACGTATTCTGTACTTTTAAATCTAATTTAATTTCACTATTGGCACCGGTTGACGCCAACGTGGCCGAACGGTTAAGGCGTCAGGCTACGGTGTCCGCGGTATAGGGTTCAATCCCCACATCTGGCAACTGGCGGGCGGCCCACCCAGTCGCTTTAAAAATTAGGTACCAAAACACAGTAGTGGAAGTAGGCAAAGTAAGGCTGTCGTTGAAGGCGTGATGCTAACCACATCACCCAGTACGCCCGTTACCGGTGTACCAGATTGACTGGGTTTCAGAAAAAGATATTTCTCCGACCCTGGCTCGCCTTGTCTCAGGTCATGTTTCTCCATGGAATGAAGTGCCCGTACTTTTTTATTGGCAGTGCTTAAGCCCAGATACCTAGGATTCAATTATTTACTCATATGGGTAGATACAAGATGCTACATGTAGAAATAAATATCTATAAATTAATTCCCAAGTTAGGTTGAATAATGTAAGTACAGAAAAACTATAAATAAACATTCGTTCTTGGGTCCGAAGCCTTATTCGACGCTCCTTGGCGGTCTGCAGCCCAACCTATACGCCTGGTAGATCGGTCGATGTCCCTGGTCCTCATCAAATTGGCCTGGTATCACAGAGTAGTTCTAATGAATGGAGTTTCTGTAATATAATAGGTCGGGTTCGGGTCAGTATGGCGGTGTTTACATATCGCAAACTTAAAAATGTGAGTAAATTGAACAAATACGAAGTTGCGATTATTTCCAGTAGTAAATTAACCAACGCTGATACTCGTTGCTCCTCGGGGGTTCATTTTGGTTAGCCTAGAATGATGCAAACGTGGAATCTTACACCGGCTAAGATGCGGGATTGACTGCAAGTGTGGCGAAAACAGTCCAAGAACTTCGTCTCTTTCCCGTGTTCCTGCAGGTATTGAGACCCGCTTTTGGCGATATAACAGAACGAAAAGTCTTCCTCGTGCAGGTACGTCGTGCTTTCAGTTGTTTTTAGCTAGGTTAGCATCTGCAGATCGCGTCCAACTATTTTAGATAAGTGTACAAGATACGACCGGTGTCTCGTCACTGTTCACCAGATACGAGAGTTAGAGGTTAGGATCAAGGAGATTAGATGTCCTGAAACTCAAGTGTTAAGGTTTGGACAGGTTTCTGTGCTAGGCCCAACTGAGCCTAAGGCGGAGAGCTCTTCCAGGTTAGAGCTGCTGGGTACAATTGCGGCACATACTTCAACTGCCACGACGTAAAGTTAAACAGGTTTATAAATTCTGACGGTAATGAGTAAATTGAGAGACAAACAATTATAACGGTTTAAAAAATGCAATGGTACAAGCAATAAATACTGCAATGAACGCAACCTTACGCGAACTGTCTGGTACTTTGGCAGAACAGACGGTACGCTTTAAGCTCAGCACTATAAAAGCTATTACATTATAATGGTACTTTTAAGAAACTTGGCTTAGCTGCAATCGATGTCCTACGTTGCTGCAAGCGGTCGCTTTCTAGATACTGCGATAAACCATCCCAAGGAGCTACATTGTGAAATTTCAACCCTCTGCTAAGGGTGTCGAAATTACTGCCAAAATTACTGCAAACGGGTGTTAAGTCATTTTGCGGTCGTAGATGCTTAATTGCATACCACGCCTTTAGGGCAATTTGTTGCTAGGTTAAAACCATTTTCAATCTTTGCGCACAAGTACAATCTCAGCTTCCGCACTTTTGATTCAGGTCATTTTGGTATTTTAAATAGCCACCTAGGCTTTAGGGCAGCGTGCCCGTACGCTAAAACCCTTTTAGTTCTTTATTTGGCTCCATCGCCTAATTCCAGAATCATGATTTCGCACATATTTGGCCCAAAACGCAGCATTTCTCGTCGGTTGGAGCTCCCCTCTGATGGCGTTTTGGCAGCCGAGCGTATCGCTCGCAAGAATTCCGAATCTTCTAGAACGCACGCCGCTGAGGCGTGATACCATTGGTGCCGCATTAATTTGTTTTATTTTATCGCCCCGCGATTGGCCGCCGAGGTTTAGTCACGTGGGGACGCGACCAAGGTGACCTTTGCCAGCGCTTCCCTCGGGGCATTCAGCCGAGAGCCGTCGATCGAGTAAGAGGTCGGATAGTGTGTTCGTTCGTGCGCGCTTCCGCCTTTGGCGGGCGCGTCAGCCTTTTTCCCGTCGAGTGCTGCTTCAGCGGTTATGTGACAAACGTTTTCGCCTTAAGTGGCAGTCAACCGCAGTCCGTTGCAGAGAACGCTTGTGTGGTGGTTGTGTGTGAGAGTATCGAATTGTCTTCGGCGTAGCGTGGGTGTTTTTGGGCCCAGTTCCTGCTTCCGTAAGTAAGGGGTCGTGCCCCCTTCATCTCGACCTACGAGGATCTGTCCCGCAGAACGAAAGTGGCCCATTTTTCGTCGTCCCGTTGTACGCGTCCTGACGCGCTTCACGTCGCCATTAAGGCGGATGTGCACTCATCCCTATAGCCGTCGAACATCGAAGGTACCTGCCACCTACGACTGCAGCCTGTCGCAACTCGACTGTACCAGGCTCCCTAACCGCCTACATTATTAAGGTATGTGTCTTTGAACTGATTACCGCTGTGAACGCGAGCGAGCCGTCACATCTCTGGTGCCTACAGCACTGTCGTCATATTGTCCATGTCGCGAGTGCTAATTTGATCTTTGCTGTTCGCTGCATAAGGCGTCACGCCAGCATATTTGTGCATTCATTCAGACTTGCAGACTGTCCATGTCGCGAGTGCTAATTTGATCTTTGCTGTTCGCTGCATAAGGCGTCGCGCCAGTATATTTGTGCATTCATTCAGACTTGCAGACTGTCCATGTCGCGAGTGCTAATTTGATCTTTGCTGTCCGCTGCATAAGGCGTCGCGCCAGGATATTTGTACTCATTACTGCTCATTACTGCTCATTACTGTTCATTACTGTTCAACATCTGTCGCTAAGTTTAGAGCGCGCGCGCCAGCTGGTGCCCCTAGTTTTAATCTAGTTTAGATATAGGGCGACGCACTCTGCTGCCCCATTGTAACCCGTTAGTCAATACATGATTTGTTAGCTAAGGAACTATTGTTTTGTTTCGACTTGTGCATGATCTGTTACAGATAAACGCCCCCCTTCTTGTACTGTTTATTGTGCGACGGAACGAGGGAGCTTTGAGCGTACAGGTGGGTAAGACAGCTGCGTAGTCGCGGTCGGATTGACACCTAATTACAATCCTTGCATAAGGCAATCCCGAAATTGTTATTTGACCTTGCATTTCTTGAGTAATCCTATCGGCGAAGTATTTTGCGTGCTTGCGAGAGCCCCTCAGTAAACTCCAAGAATTGTTCCATAATGCTTTAACGAAATACCTGTTATAGAGTCTCCAAGGACTCTGCTAACGCTATTAACCTTGTAGTGAGTGTAGTTGCGTAAATATAATATGTAACATTTAGCGACCATATACCCCTATAATTCTTACAATTTAGTTTGATACGCATCTTATAATCCGAGCATATTATCCTCTTGTTCCAATACTCCGGTAGTTGGTAGTTCTTTCATATTGCGAGGATGAGTCTAGGTATAGCTTTGCTTACTGCTTTCCCATCCCACGCAATCGCTTCTTCTGTTATATCATCCATATTTGAAGCTTTGCTATTTCTGCTATTAGTAACAATATATACCTATTTCATCATATGTTGATTCGTTAGTTAGCTTTTGGTCTCCTTCATTTTCACTATCGATCTAATTTTAATTTTTCCTTTCTTCCTCTCTTCTGCTTGGTTGATCCATGTATTTTAGACCAATGTTGAACAGTTGCTCAAAATATTCAACCCATTCCATAATCGCTTTTTAATTGTTACCTACCAAACTAGAGCTAACATAAACACATATATTTCCTCCAATTCGAGAATCCCTTATAATATCTTTGTTCTATCTATACATTTTCCTGGTTCTATTCTCTTCATAAAGTTACTCTAGTTATTGATCCACTTTTCTAGCATGTGTGCCTCTTTCTTTTCTCTTCAAACACTATTGACTTATTTTTATGGCACAATCATTATCAAACCATCTATTTCGCACACTACCCCTGCGTTCTACAATTGTGTGCCGCGCCGCTTTTATTATGAATTTTTGGAAAGCCTTCCACCACTCCTCCATTTCTGCTCCCTGTGGTTCCACTTGCTTTGTTACCGCAGCTTTATATTGCCTATTATGCTAACTAGCTTGCAATTTGTCTACATCTTATTGTTTATTCCTCTGTTGCTCTTTTCCCGGATTAAATATTCTTAACTTTAGTCCGCCCTTTGCCAGGTCGTGGGCACTTCACATTCATGGGGCTACTGTTGAGTCTTCTTTCTACCAAGATATGAGAAAGCTGATTACAAGTTGGTCTATGAGGAGTGTCAAGTTATTTTACAGATGATGTTGTGTTGAAAATATGTGCATGTTCTTAGATACAGAAAAATTAACTAACTTGAAGCCATTATTGTTGTGCACCTTGTGTAAACTCTGGCCCCAGACTGCTCGCATGTCATGTATCCTGCATTCGTCATATACGTACTACAAAATACTGAAACTGTGAAAATAGTATCTAATGCAACTAGCAGGATAAGTGTATTCGACTATGAAAATAGCTGGACGACACATCATCTAAGTGAAGCCTATAGACGAGGACCGGAGGCCACTGTTTCTCACTCCGATTAGAATAACATAAAAATTAATTACTTTACTATTGATTTAAAAACGTAAATGTCAAATTTTTGCCTGCCCGGACGGGAAGAGCTATTCTTGTACTGTTATTTACTGTTATCTAAATAGCTACATGGTAACCCCTGATATAATTAAGACGTCATGCACTAGTACACAAACGTATTGTATGATTTGACAAAACAGATATAAAAGTAGACACGCTATGTGTTTACCACGTCTGTCCTACAGAGCTCCTAAGAAAATCCAACATGCAGTTGGAGATAATGATAGTGTGTTTTGTCTCGGTAGCATTAGCGGTTAGTTATTACCATTATTAACACTTCTATATTTTGCTTCCTCTATAATGACGGATAAAATATTTCAGTTTGAACAACATGATTTCCTTGTAAAATTTGAGAGAGCCGAAGCGGTCCGCAATAATGTTGACTACGTTAGCAAGTTCAAAATTGCAAATTTTAAGTACAACAGAACCTACACCGCATCTAACGTAACACTTAACTTCGAAAAAGGATTTTGGTAACAAAGCCCAGGTAAATGCGGTCTTAACCGTTTGGAATTACCAAGTAAGGAGGTAGTTAGAACAAGTGAACTAATTAAATGTAACTCAATGTTAGTTGTAATAATACGTTTGGTTAGATTATACTAGTTAAGTTGGTATTGGTGTTAATAAACTGATAATGTGTGCTAATATCTATTCTTAATATATAGTCGATTGAGCCTCCTGAGACGTTGGGTTGTCTTACTGCTGTCAAGGAGATTGATAGCAAGTGTGTTGGGGTAGTGTTCCAGACACGAAACGTATTTCGTATGTCAGTATTTTTATACATGTCTCCTAACTCGTGGATTTTTCTTTTTCACGATGTCCTATAAATTGTTGTTTTCTAGCCCATAGGACATAGCACATAGGATGCGGAACTCAAATATCAATAACCCTTGCTCATCTTACTTAGCGAGCACGCTTAACACTCAATAGGTCTATATTCCCTTATAGCTCATTCCGTTTGCCCTCATTTTTTATTCTGTAAATTTCTCTTGGTAGTCCCTTACTTCTGTCTATTAGCACCAAATCATTGGCGTATCGAGGAATTTGTTGGCTTCTGTTAAATAAAATTCTATTCTACTCAACCTCTAAAGATTTCACTGATCTTTCTGTAATTAGATTAAATATTCAATGTGTTAGAACAATTTCTCGAAGCCAGTCCTTCCCGTATTTTGAGCCCAAACATTAGCATCTTCAAATTCCAATTTATGAGTTTAGTAGGGTAATCAAACCTTGATTCTTTACGAACCTTACTTCCGATTAGGCCGTATTTTAACACTTTGCAGTTCTTTTATATTCGTTGTTATTCTCTGTGCGCTTTTTTGACAAAGCAAGTTTGTTCTACCCTCGTATGCTGTATGGGTGATGTCATCTGCCTTTATCGCGTTTTAATGAGTTCCTGGTTCCAGTCAGGCGATTGCATGACTTACCTACGAATTCCTTTTGTAAGCAAACCTTCAATCTTCGTCCGTTCTCGAGTCGTTGATTCCGGCGGGGCTTTGGCCGAGCCGTAAGTCGAAATTGTTAGACGTGAACATGTATGTTAGCCGTCGTCAAGTAGTGTCGTAAAATGTTTAGCCAAGGGTCGTTTTTCTTTACCGTGGTGCTGGTAACTCCGAATTTGCGCCAATGGCGGATTATTAAGTGAAAACCCCGTGGACGCGCTCAATCATTATCGTAGTGAAGTCAGCAAGTATCGTTTCGCACCTACCTGTCTTAGGGTGCTTAATTTTTCCCTTCCGGGAATTTACATCGTCACGTCTGCTTAAATACTGCTTTGTGCAGTTTCCAGTCGTTTCCTTTATTGTAGCACTGGCATGGAGATGCGACCTGCAGGGGATAAGAACCAAAGTAACCAGTACAGCTGACTTGCTATCAAGGTAATTCTTAGCTTTTAAATTTACAGTAATTTGTTGAAGTGAAGTTCCGCCATGCTATGCGTTTGTTGTTTAAAGTGAAATTTCCCAAACAAACACTTCCGTTTTAAAGTGAATTCTTAGTCTTGTCAAATTTTAATGTCTATATGTCGCCTTGCGTTGGAAGTTTAAGTAAACATTGTGGTCATGTAACTACTTGACTGACTCTCACTGATTTCGTTCATATAAAATACTTTTTGTAGCAAAATTTAACGTTAATGCTGTTTTAAATGTAGCCATGTCCATTGTTGTCATTTTGTCACTTACGTTTAGTTTAAACATAACGTCTTTATCCTGACTAGCCCATTGTTCCTATTATTTGTAACTGTAACCAGTAAACATTTCATGTTCCATTCTTATACATATTTTACTATTTTAATAGAGCTTATTGTTAACTGTTTGTCGTTTTTCAGTGGTGTTTGCATGCTTCTGTCTATGTTTTGTACAGGAAATCAGAATGAAAGTTCATGCCTAAAGGTAGGTTTGAATTAGCTGTTATAGTCGCTACCCCAAGTTGTGCTGAGGCAGAAGTAGATAACTGGGACTACTTGCATCCACGTTCAGAGTGAGCAACTTGTTATTAATTTTATCCAGACCTGGTTCAAATGTGTTGGCGCACCATTTATTGAACATCTTTTAACTCTCCTTACCGGAGTACAGCCCTAACTCACAGGTCGTGAAGAACCTGCCAGTCTCCACTGAAAATGTTGATAAATTGGCTAATATATCTAAAAATTTTGACAAATTTGCTAATATAACTAAAAATGTTGATAAATTTGCTAATATCTCTAAACATGTTGATATATTTGCTAATTTGACAACGTTTATAAATATATTAGCAAATTTGACAAAATTTTTAGATATTTTAGCAAATTTATCAACATTTTTAGATATATTAGCAAATTTATCAAAATTTTTAGCTATATTAGGAAATTTTACAACATTTTTAGATATATTAGCAAATTTATCAACATTTTTAGATATATTAGCTAATTTATCAACATTTTTAGATATATTAGCAAATTTATCAACATTTTAGATATATTAGCAAATTTATCAACATTTTTAGATATTTTAACAAATTGACAAAATTTTTAGATATATTAGCAAATTTATCAACATTTTTCGATATATTACCAAATTTGACAACGTTTTTAGATATAGTAGCAAATTTATCAACATTTTTAGATATATTAGCAAATTTATCAACATTTCTAGATATATTAGCAAATTTATCAAC